>SHCU01000224.1:87039-99030 GCA_004307685.1 Ceratina australensis | reverse complement strand
AAAATTAATGATAATTTAAATACATTAATTTGCATGTAAGAAATTTACGAAAATTCTTCGAGTGCAAAGGGTTAATACTTCACTTAAATATTTTTTACGTAAGATCGTTGCGATTTATATTCTCGTTCGAATGACCGAGGATCTCCTCTTTCGCGTTAACGTCTTATTGGAAAAAGGAAGTGGACGGTTCCTAAGAACGCCGGCTGAAAGAAATAGTCCGTTCCTCTCCCCGTAGCAGATGATCACTGATTTTTTCCTGGCGGCCATCGTGATTTATTAGTGGATCGCGCGTGAGAAGATCTCGGGTGCCGACTCGCACGTGTGTCTGGAATTCGCCGAGGGAATGATTGCTGCATAGAGAAAAAGAGATTAAAAATAAGTTGGGAAGCGGCCTCGCGTCGGGTATCTGGTATTCCCGCGACGCGCCGGTAATATATCTTATTCAATATCTATTTCTATATCTCCTGCGCCTACGACGAAATATTTCAGAGAATACAAATTACTCGGTATCGATTATAACGCGGAGTATCTTAAAGAGCCCGTCGCTAATCAGACGAAACCGCTCGAGAAATCCCGTCGTTCGGGGTCCAAAACACGAGGAGGTATCCTCAGCCCGGTGATTACGCGCTGCAGGCGTATCGAAGGACTTGAAAGAGTGGCCGTATCTAATGATGTTTAAGGAGGGGCTTTAATTTTTCATTAGGAGAATGGGGAACATCAAAGGGGTTCGTTCGTTTTTTAACCGATGCCTCGGGGCTAGTTGCCCGGGAACTGATGGCCCCGCCGCCGTTGGCATTGTCGTCGTCGTCGTCGTCGTCGGTTACCGTCGTCCTTTTGCCCGGCTTCCATCCCAACCACCGTCCCGCGTCTCCACCGCCGCGATGTATTGACATTTCTTAAATATTGCCGTACGGACGCGTTCTTATTGGAAAACGTCGTCCTCTTTGTCACCCCCTCTTCAATCTTCGCTTCTCGCTTCTGGCCCGGCGCTCTCGCTTCTATCCCTTTCTCCGTGTGTTCAAACTGGTCCCACACGTGGGAACCTGTGCCACATGGAGTGCTGCTGCTGCTCGTCCTCGGCACACATGCTTCGGAGAAAAGCAAACGGAGTCGACGACGGTCGATGACCCTCCGAAAAGTATCTCGTTCGAGGAGCGGAGCGCGTTTATTGTCCTACGATTAATGGACCTCCCAGACCGGCGGAGACGATCTTCGGGCCACGCGGTTTTCTTCGTGTCTCCTTTTTACCGGCGCGCTCTTTCACCGGATTTCGGATTACTGCCCCGATTCACGCGAGTCCGCTTCGCCTTAACGATTCAAGCCTCTTCGCGTTCGTTAATACCTATTTTTTTCTTTTCTCTCCCTCGAAGACACACTCGATGGGAATCGATGAGAGCCATAAATTCGCGGGTCGTGTTCCGAAACGAAATATTCCGTAGATAGAGGGAAATAATGGCCGTCGCGGGACAATATATATCGCGGAGATCCCTGTTCTTAGGGAGGTCCCCGTCACATGCGTGAGCACTTCACGGGCTACTAATTCAGGCCGCGCCAATCAGCGCGCCATTTAATCAGATCGAAACAAAGAGCACTCTCATCTATTTCACTTTGCCTCCGCGTTGCGTTTTCTGCAGCGCACAAAAGTGTCCCGAACAAAGCGCGAATTAGCATCGATGGTATTCTGCTCCCGTCGAAAAAAACCGCCTGAAAGCCCTCGCGCGCGCGATGCTAGAGAGAGAGAGATGCGAACGCGTAAGAGGGGTCGAAACCCGGCAGCATTCTATTCCGCGACTCGTGTATATGCTTCGAGTGTTTCGCCGCATATTGCACGTACCTACCTACCCGAGCAGGACTTAGAGCCGGTCGATATCTTAATAATAAATACAAGAGGGGTTCACCCTGATGGCTGGTTGGTGTGAGATTGAAGAAGGGGGCTGTGGGGAGGTGATTGGGGGTGGAAAACGGCGGTGTATCCGCGGTGAAAGAGTGCCGGGGCTAGATAGGGTAGCGGAGATCGCGGAGACGACCGGAACGAAGGGACGGGGAAAGATCATTCGCACCTCGAGGTGTAATGAGAAAATTTGAAATATCACGGCCGTCTACAGCCCCACCTCTGGCCCCGAAAAAAAAAAAATATAACACTGCCGCTAGTCGTAAACGGCTGATCCAGCCACCCCCTTTGTTACGCGGGAGATTATAAAGACGACTCGTAAGATATTCCCCTGTTCCTTGCCACCGCGTAACGACCGGGTTCGCGCGCACTTTTCCATCGATTTCTGGAGATTTTTTAAAGGAGAAATGTTTTATGCTTGATTAAGTATTTCGCTTCTTATCGGTGAAACGCAAACCGCGGGTCACCGTGGCTTTCACGTAGCCTGTAATTGCTTGTTATTGCGACGTCCGCGATTTATTATTCATTGTTGTCGAACAAAAATGTGATCGGTTGATTTATTTACCTGTACTCTTTTTCTCTGCCCGCTATTAACGATACGTCAGCTATGATTCATGCACACGATTTTACGGCTAATACCGGCGAACAAGTGAAATAACTGTTGGAACGTTACGATGTGTCAAGGGTCAAGCGGGATCACGCGAATGTAGGAAATGTAAACCGTAGTAATCTTATTGAAACACATCGTAAAAATGAACGACGCGTTTCATGTTAATTAGCGACTCGTTCCCGTAGTTATTTTCGTGCAAATTAATCGCCGTGGCTGTTTATGATTTTCTTTTTTTTTTTTCTTCTAAAAACGGAGAAGGTGATAGCGTGGCATGGGGTCATTAAAATTCATTTCAACAAGGGAACTACCGTAAAAAGGTATATAACTTTCTCATGGAAATTTGTAGTACTTTCCACTAAACTTAAAGAGTTGATTACTTGCTTACTAGTTTTTAAATTAGAGTCTAAGATTAAATCTGCGTTAGATTTCCCATATACTCGCAGGCTGAGTGACACTCGAGTCACGTTTTCAAGAATTCATAAAGAGATCTTTTAATTGTCAAAATAAATTTAACACTATTTCTACTGCGATTTTGTGTATACTGATTTCAAACCATATGTACATTTTTAAATCCAGGATGAGCTGGAGGAAAATGATATCGCTGAATTAATTTAAGAATTATTATAAGAAAAGTCAAAAAATTAATTGCGGAGAAATGATTAAACTTAACGAATAATGTTCAATTACAATTTGAAAGGTGTCTTTTGACACCTCATGCTAGATATGTGTACTGTTAACTCACGATTTGAAAAGCAGAGCAATTCAAGATATCGGCTTCTATTATTTTCTACCTCGACTTTTTCGATATCTCTCAACGTCTGGAGACAAATGCCGGGACGCATCTAAATACACATCGATCTGGCCGGAATTCCCAATGGCTCCCCGCGCGTTAGTCAACCCGTCACGGGATAAATAGTAGAAAAGAACAGGACGCGGTGATGATTCGGGCTAGGTGTAAAAATAGAAACACGCGAGGCCGGGGTGGATGAGTGGACGGGTGGCTGCGCGAGGGAGGCTGATCTATTCGGGATATTCCGACGGAGGAGCACAAAGAATGCTCGGCGTTTGACACGGGCTACGACACCGCGCGACACTCGCATGCATGCCGTCCCAACACGCGCGCCGTTCATTTCAAACCCGAATTCGAAGTAATCACTCATCGAATCGAATAAAAGATAAACCGTAGAAAAATGTTGGAATAAAAAACAGTAGGAATCCGAATTCAAGTAATCGTTTATCGAATCAAATAAAAAATGTTGAAATAGGAAAAGAGTAGGAATCCGAATTCTAGTAATCATTTATCGAATCAAATAGGAAATGTTGAAATAAAAAAGAGTAGGAATCCGAATTCGAGTAATCATTTATCGAATCAAATAGGAAATGTTGAAATAAAAAACAGTAGGAATCCGAATTCGAGTAATCGTTTATCGAGTCAAATAAAAAATGTTGAAATAAAAAACAGTAGGAATCCGAATTCGAGTAATCGTTTATCGAGTCAAATAAAAAATGTTGAAATAAAAAACAGTAGGAATCCGAATTCGAGTAATCGTTTATCGAATCAAATAAGAAAAGAGTAGATTGAAATTACGAATGCCTGAGATGCACGAGAGATCGTGGAAATTACGGCGGGTTAATTACGGGCGCAGAAAACGTGGAAACAGGCATTAACACGACAGAAACCAAATCGATGCCACGGTAAGTAGTTGATCCGAAAGTGCGTGACCACCCGGGCTAAAAGCAGCCAGCCCGGGTCTTGTGAACGCGAACGTACGTACGTACAATGAGCCGCGATTCCGGTATATCGAATCGGTGAGTGGCTTCGATCGATCGATGCTCTGAGCGGAGCTGTGCGAGTCGGATACCTAACCGTCAATTTGCGACCGGGGTGTAAAGACGAACGTCGGGCCCCGAGACGAAACGCCTCGTCGTGATCGAACTTTCCCTCCTCTTCGAGCCCCTCTACCTACCTGTCAGGGTCGAAAGTCGTGCACGACGTAATCGGCGATGTCTGAGCGATCGAAATTCAACTGGCTGCTACCACTGCCGAATCGAACGCGATACGTAACCCCCGTCAACCATTCTCATTGTCACGCTGCTATTATATTTACGATCATAGATGCACACACTCGTGTGTTTTCTACTTGGAACATTCGACATTCGACTTGGAACATTCGATATTTTATGATAATTATGTTAAACTTAATTATCATAAAATTGATATACATATATTAATGTTAAAAAATAATATTTGTGGGGAAATTCTTCTAATAGAATTTATATATATTATTAAAATTCTTCTTAATATTAAAATAAAAATATTGGATTATAAATTATGATGATGCAAAGAAAAATAGGAAAATTTATGATAATAAAAAGTATTCGACGAGAACAAATCGATTAAATTAATTCATAAATTCTTATTACTTATTATATATATTAACACTATTCCTACCATTTAAAAACGGTCATTTGACCGGTCCTGGTAGGAATAGTATTAATTCATAATTTCTTATTATTCGGGGAAGCAGACGTTGAAATTTTTAATAATCGACGATAATTGAATCTGTAATAGGCAATTGATTTAAATGCCACTTGTAATTCTTACGACATTTAACGGGTACTTATTAGAAATCAGCGATGATTGGAACTATCGGGGAAGGACCGGGAGTTTCCCGTAATCCCATAACTTAAATTCCTAACAGCCGATTGTTGATAGAACAACGACAAAAGCAGCGTCGTTAGGAACGTTCAAAGGAGCCATTATCTCTGAACGACTTCCGCCGCTAATGTGACGATCGCGGGCGGACGATCTTTATCGGCGATCTTCCCGATCCTCTCCATCGCGTCGGCCTGTAAGCTCCTCGCCGCTCGCTGCTCCTCTCCGTTGATTTTATCCCCCACCATCGCGCGTTGCCAGCGGCTCGTGACAAATACGCTTAGCCACCGCGGCCTATCGATACCTGTGCACGCCATTCCGATGAACGTGCGCTCGCGGATATGTATTTATGCTTCCCGTATCATTTCGTAATTATCGATAACATCGTCAAGGTTTTTTGCAGGAAACAATGGGTCATTACTATAGCTCCCTCGTACTTCGCTGTCTTCCCTCCCGCGTTTCTTCTTTCCCGATTTCCTCCGACCTCCTCCCCTTCCCACCTGGCCGAATCGTCGAACTTATTGCATGACTCGCAGATGTCTGTTTCGATTGTTCGAAATTTGTTTACGATCTTTTCCGCTGCCACGTAACGTCTCTTCTATCTCTCGCTGTGATTGTTCGAGATTACTAGCTCCAAGAAAATTGATTCGTTTCAATTTCGAACTATGCAACACCCGGAAGTTTATTTTTGTTTTCTACGTCACTTTTATGACGTACGGGATTTATTCATTGACTCCTTTAACACTAAACCTACCAATAGGTTTTGCATACTAATATATATACTATACTAATATTTTCTACAATTGAATACTATTTAAGGTTGGTTCAGTACAAGTTTAAATTATAGTTACAATTTTAACAATATAATAAAGCCATTCTTGTTTTACTGTTATTTTCTATAGAAGAATTTAATAGACTTGACTATGGTAGGTCTAGTGTTAATGAAATAAATCTCTGAGTTCACAAATTTTTACCATAGTATTATAAAAACGTTTTAATATTTTTCTCATATTTCACAGTCGGCGCTAAAGGGGTTAATATTTAAATAGAGACCGAATATTCGTGGTATAATTAAAACTCATAAATATTCTATGCCCGAAATGTTCGATGATTAAAATTGTCAATCCGGCTGTTGTAAACAGAGAGGGGAAATGAAGGAGGAGAAACGCGAGCAATCGAAGGGAATTATAGGCTAGAGAGAGTGCATGCGGGTCGCGAACAACCGCGTTATAGAATGTCTGTACTTGTACGTGTTACCATGCAATTTGAAATCGAACGGGAAGTTGGCGTCGTCGCTGGTTCGCGGAACGATCGATCCGGCTTCGATGCATCGGGGCAAAAACTGACGTGGACTTGTTGCCGTTAGTCCACGCGTCACCGTTCTAATAATAATGTATCGAATGTATTTCGCCGTCCGAATCCGTAATTTACTTTAATCGCCTTCAGATGCCGATTAATGGGTTTACCGCGCGGACCGCGACAGTGAAACGTGGCCTTTGCTTGTATGAGTTTCACTGGGAGGACAAAATCCAAGAGGATTAATACATTTATTTAATGAATAATATATTAATTTTTCAGTAGGAAATATATACATGTATTGTGATTCACATTAAAAATAATTATTACAGTGTAAGTGACTTTGTACCAGTAATAATTTGTAATTCAGTCTATATCGTTACTTAGTTCTATTATCATTACTGAAACTCAGGAAGTATTGAAAAAATTAAAAAATGCATGTGATAAATTATAAAGATTAGAATTATAAATTACATAAATACATTTTCTCAATAATTATTAAACTCTCTATGAAATTAAAATTGTTCTCACCTTGAAAGAATAACAAGGTATTCGAAAGTATTGATCCTACAATAACCATTGAAAAATTAGAACAAAGATTTATAATATTATTCCTCTTGGATTTTGTCCTCCTAGGGAAACTCATACAAGCAAAGAACTGGCTTCTGTAGTACCACAAATGGTGCTGGAAATATTTTGTATGACAAATCTAATTCTATAACATATATTTCCACTAAAATGGACTGTATTAAAAATGATCACAAAGTCACTTACACTGTAATAATTATTTTCAATCACAATACATGTATATATTTCCTGCTGAAAAATTCATTCATTATTCATGAAATAAATGCATTAATCCTCCTAGAAAAGTCATACAAGCTAAGAGCTGGCTTCACTGTCCGGCTCTGTACATACCATTGCTACACGGATCAGTCGAAATAGACGAAGTTACGCGGCGCGGGAGGAGCCGTACATATGTTAGTCATTATGGCGCCAGCGACGATTTTATCGTCGCGGCCAAACGGTTTCTGTGACTTCTTCCTGCGCTTCTTGCGCTTCTCGTTCCATCGACAACTTGTTAATAACCGACGTGAAACGGGAACGAAAATCTGCGGCGATATTGCCGAACGAGATGATTCGTTGGAGATGATAACGCGCGGAATGTTTTGCAAATGTATTTGATCAATTTACAGCCTTATTATGATATTGCAACATGATCAAGTAATTTATAGCTCGGTGTTGGTTTAGGAAATAGATATCAGTAGATGTTTACATTGTTGAGCTTAGTAACGCGCGATTAATTGTCTATCAGGTCTTCTTCTTCGAAATAGTTACAGTGAGTGTAGATAGAACAAACTTCCGTACAACGTGGTCAAGACGTTGCACGTTCCTCGAAAACACGAACATCTTCGTTTGAGTCAGAAATATTTTCATTCGTTTTATAACACTCATATTATTAAGTACCAGTATTTTTCAATTTTAATTATGAATTTTATTTCGGAATTAGTAGTCGATGAGGAATAATGAGAAGCGTTACAAACATATCATTGGACGAGTAGAACATGTCAAAATTTTATCAACACATTTTGCGAAGTTTTGAAGCGGTTTGCCTTCACACTCGATTTTTGATATTTAATATCTCTGATTCTAGTGGGTGGAATTTAATGAAAAAATTCAGTGATGTACTTCTGTACGAATAATATAAGCGAGAATTGTTCGAAATCCATCCATCAATTATTTGTGTAAAAAAAATTCTTGAAAATCGTAATTCGTCATACGACTAACATTTTCGATCTCCAAATCTGTTACGTCAGGACTTCAAAGATGAATGTAGATCCGTCGTTATTTATTTCGTTCGCACGTAAGAAATGAATAGCCTGTAAATTATGCATAATAACACATATGTTTTATTTAATTACAGAGGGCGACACTGGCGGAAAAGGAAGTTTCCACGTTGAAGGAGCAACTTGCCGCAGCAAATGATGCGAATTCGAAGACTGAGGGACATAAATTGTCTCAGACTCCACAGGGAAGTGATCACCAGCAGGTACACGATTCCAGTAATCCCAGGAGAACACCGAACAACAACCTGGAGCAGGAACTACAAGCAAAAGACAAAGAGGTGAGTCTCATATTTTACCGTTACCAAGTGTCCTCCTACTCGAATTTGCAAAATCGATTACGACCCGGGAACAATGAGCGATAATACTGATTATAGTTCGAGCAGCGCTCGGTGCCATCTGAAGTTAGAAAAGCTGCCAGCTTTTTACACCAGAAATATTAACATACCGCGTGTACCATTACACGTTAAGCTCTGCAGGCCATAAATGGCATGTACCATAAATGGTGCTGAAGATTTTTTTGTATGACAAATTTAATTCTGTAAAATATATTTCTACTAATAGAATGAAGTATTGAGCAAAATGCAGTATAGAACAAGCACATGAATTTATTTTACCCTTTGCACTCGATAGGTGACTTGCTACTTATTTTAAAAAATACATAATTAATTAAATTTAATTTAATTACTATAAAATTCTTGTCTAATTATAACAATACAAAATGAACAGATAAATTATAGCGTGTGCAACAAAATATTTGGAGAAAATTTCGTCGAGTGCAAAAGGTTAATCGTGTGATTACTCCAAACAAGCTAAGTGCTTATCGAGCGACGATGTAACGACATTGTGTGATACATTTAGTCGAAACAGCAAACGTCCCGGAGATCATGTCACGGTGTTAAATATAATTTCGCTCATGTGAACACGTTCGTAAGGAGCGGTTCGTTTCCGACATTTTCAGAACGCAATATCGAACGTGATAAATAATTGAAGAATCCTGAGATTAACATCTCGTTTTTCTGCGTACTAGACACAGGCGAAGTGAATCGACACGATCTGAACGTAATTCCACTGTTACACGCAGCGGTTCCCGCTGCATGCGCGGTGAACCGAATGACTAACAGTTCCCGATAGAACAAGTGGTGGGCCCTTCCTTACCCCATCGTTCGATGCCGTCCGTCTCTCTCCCTTCTGTTCCCTCGATTATCCGCCCCTCACGTTACTCTCTCTCTTTCTCTCTCCCGTTCTTTCATCGTCCCCCCGCGTTCTCTGTAGATCGTACGCACGGAGCACACGCGCCCACCAGCCGGTGAAATTCACCCCCGAGTGCACTTCACCTTCCCGATTCGCGATAAACGCCTCGAATCACGCTTTCGGTACGCAAAGTGTGACTAATGGCAGTCGACGAACCGACAGAATCGGTAATGAAAGAAGATCATAAATAGGAGATGCGGTGTACGGATGAATATTCATACGTTCGGGACCGGGTGGGGGAGGTAGGGCGAGCCGACAGGAGGAATCGTTGGGATTTCGACGTAGCCGATTTGACACCCGAACGTTCAACGTTGATGAATCGAATTGAGTTTTGCTTGTTTTCGTTTTCATTGATCTCACCTGAGAATTCGTGACAAATTGATGCCAAGAGCGAACACCTTTGATGTATACTAATCTATTTGCATCCCAACGCGCTTTATACACGTGTACGTACGTAGATGCGTGAGACGTGAAGCATCTGCTAATGAATTTTTATCAAAATATCGTATATCCTTATTAACCCTTTGTACTTGATGAATTTTTCCACACATATTCAGAGAATTCCTTACGTACTAATTAATTTTTTTCCTTTTCACAATTTTTAAGCTAATTTATATATATATATATGGATTTTATTATAATTGAATTTAATTTCGTAAGTAATATTTAATCATTGCCTTTATCGTTCCCTTACGGATTACATATATGAACCTACGTTTCCCTACTTCTACATAGCTCACCGTAAAATTAAACTTAAAATTAACATTAAACCTCTTGCACATGCATAATGAAAAACATAATGAAAAACTCTATTTTAATCAGTACTAATTTAATCAGTAATATATTTAAGGAGTAATTATTATATAAATCACGTGGTTAATTTTTTGCACAACTGAATTAGACTCAACACGAGGTTCCTTTTTTTCTAAATCTCCAACTTAGTTAATATATTCACTAAATTAAATATTTTTTTTCTGTTATTATACTATCCAGTGGGGTAACCGATACCGAAAGTGTCTGAATAATTAAATCGAGGCAAATTGGAAATTCTTGAAAAGCGCGCCGCGACGTTTTATTAAAGGCCCACCTGAACGGGATTCCGTCGCGTTCGAATCGCGTCTCATAAAGTCTTTCCGACGGACTCTTAAAATAACATTCCTCCCCCGTGTACCTCGCGAGATACGCCGCTCCCCATTCTAAAATAACATTCCGGCGAACTACAACGGCACACTAGAATGTACACTTTATTAAACTAGCAACAGCGCGAACTTCCACCGGGCGAAGTATCCTCAAAGTCGCGTGATCCTCGCGGCGGTCGAAATCGGGACGTACCGTCGTTGAATCTATCCTTTGAAACCGAGTGATACCCGGCGGGTGCTAACCGAAGGAAAGACGCAAAGTGGTCAAACCCTTGAGCGACGGTTTACGGAGCGTAGGTCTTGTAAGAACCTCTTGCTTGCCAGGAGGGTGCATAATACGAGCAGGCGGCCGGGGAACACGGGGGAGAGCAGCGAGTCTTTTAAACAAAGGCGAAAACACTTAAAGCGGCGCCGGGTGAGAACGTGCGCGCCGCTACCAGAGAGAGAGAGAGAGAGAGAAATGATAAAAACACCGCTAAGAGTTCAATAAGTATCCTGCTTAGGGCCAATAATGCCGCGCACCCCTTTCCGCCCTTCATTGGCCCCGCGCCGGCTGGTATCCCCGTTCCGAGGCAAATCGTTCGCCTCGTTGTAATCTCGCAGCCGATAATCCGCACCTCACCCCCGTTAGGCGTGTCTCCCCCGTCGGACGAACCAGGGACACGACGACTTTTCACGGATAAGAATTTGTTCCGCGGGACAATGTCTTCTTTATTGAGAAGCCATCGCGCGACTCGAATGATTTTTATTATTCCTCGATTAAGGGTTGGGGGAGCGGCAGCGTCCCGGCGATAATGAGGAGTAAATAATGTGGCGGTGTGCACGGGGTAAGGAGTAGCTGTTCGATTATCTTCGGAGCGGTGATGAATCGCCCCGAGGGTTCGGCTTTATCGTTCGACGAAATCAATTGACGAACATTCGAAACGACGTCGTTCTCTGGTTATACTCCATTTACCTGAAGCTCTTCGCCGTTTTTACTATTATGATAATATTGTACAGCTTCGGACAATCATTGCTGCTTACGTGTGAGTCCTTTATTGGGACAATATTCAAAAGTAATGATAAATCTATGCCTCATTTGTTCAGTGCCCTATCTGGCATTAATGCTGCTAACTTCTGACATAATTTTGACGTTTCGAAATAAAAACAGTTTTAACCTGCATCTGAAATAAAATTCGGAGTGCAAAGGGTTAAGCCTGGAGCATTGAAACATAAACGAATAGATTTCTTACTACTTGTGAATATTAGGGAATTTATGCTAGGGAACTCACACGTGTACTGGGCTCAGAATAATTGTCTGT
>SHCU01000224.1:54356-75848 GCA_004307685.1 Ceratina australensis | reverse complement strand
TAATTCGACATTAGATCATAGGGTGCCATACGCAATAAACTTCGTACAGACGCATAACCACAATAGCGATATATCGAGTATTCGTTCAATAGCATGTTTCGAAAAATCACTAAGTAGTCGATAGTGCCCGTCACTAACTGGAACATAAAGCATGTGAGATAAATTCCAATGCCATAATCTGCCATTAGGTACTATCAGTCACAGCATCCTTCGCGTAAAACTCGATAAACGATTAATCACTTTCTAATAGGGCAACCCGGGAGTAAACAGAAGCCGATGCTACCGCCGCTGCTGACCAATAAACGTATACGACAAATATTTGCGGACGCGGTCGTTACGGTATAGCCAAAGATAGCCGGGCGAAGTATAAATTTCAGGGGTAGGAGGGCCGTCGTTTTCGCGGGGCGCGTGCTTCATCGGCACGTGACAATTCGAAATTTTCGGCAGACGCGTTCAATTGGATTGGCAAAATGTCAAAGGCTTGTTAGCCGTTCGGTCTCTCCTCCGTATTCCCGCGAGCGAGCCTACACGTTCCGCGGAATATACATAGATTTCGAAAGTGTAATAATAATAAAGGGCCACGGCATTCCTTGGCGTTTGCGCGCAACCACGTACATCGACCGGGGCGATACACAGAGCGCGTTGAATTATCGTCAGATAAGCATTCCCCCGCGACGTTTATATTCGCGGCCGAACAAAAACTGCGCGCGCGTGTATCGCCCCGCTCGCGTCCAAACCCGGTGCGTTGCCGCGGACGGTTTATTATTACGCAATGGAACGTAATATATAATCCTGGAAGGTTCTTAGTTTGTGTTCCGCATTGTCGCTCGGGCTTTATGCGATCTCCACGCATTGTTCGGTGACCGCTTCCGTTTCCCTAGGCTTTTTAACCACTTCCACTCGGACAGAGTCCTCGCTCTGTATTTATCTACGTGCATGTAAAATTTTCATCCGTTTCGACAAAGTAAATATCATTAATTTTTTTAATCGAATTGTTGGCTATAAAATCAGTCGTTAAATGCATGATGTGAGAACAGAGTTCTTTCACATCCCCCTGATAACAGCTATATTGAATTTGTAAGTAATCAGATTTTTATTTATCATTTTTACCATTTTCCAGATTGAGGTTATCATTATCGTTCGATCGATTTATTAACATTTAATCAAAAACATCGTGACATTTTTAAATTGAAAATATTTGAAATTCGATATTGCGAAAGACAGACGTCGGAAATTAAGACAGTTTCGAAGTACCTTCACTCTTCACATCATGGCTGCATTTTTATACGTGCGTGTAAAATTTTAATCCATTTGGACCAAGTAAACATCATTAATTTTTTTAATCAAATTGTTGCCTATGAAACTAGTCGTTAAATGCCTGACGTGAGAACAGAGTTCTTTCGCAGCCCCCTAATAACTTCCATATTGAATTTGTAAGTAATCAGATTTTTATTTATCATTTTTACCATTTTCCAAATTGAGGTTATCATTATTATAAGCTTCATTTGTTAACATTTAATGAAAAACATCCTGGCATCTTTAAATTGAAAATATCTAAAATTCAACGTGGCAGGAGACAGACGTCGGAAATGAAGGCAGTTTGGAAGTACCTTCTCGCTTTACATCATGGTCAAACGAATCCTGTCTCACTTTACGTATTTTTAGATCTAAAATGCGAAACAGTTTCAATTGGTGATCAGTTCAAACGCGATATTCAAATGTTGACATGTTCGAGTCGTTAAGCTCGTTAAGGCAATTAGGACTTTTCTTTCTCTCAAGGTTTCCATCAACTTGAAGTTTTAAATATAGCAACGGATCTCGAATTCATAAATAACTGCGTGTGTTTAACGTGTAAATATATTTCCTTGCAAATTCAATTGATCGGGATGAATTCCAATATTATTGCGAAACATATTAACGTTGATCAAACCGAACTAAATTTCTGTGAAAACGAGCAAGAAAAGGAGTACGAGGCGGAGGGGGGGAAAAAAGGGTGCACCTTTTTCGAGCTGTGGCGAAATTACGTAGCCTTTCAGCTGGCCAAAAAGAAAAATCCCGTGAAAAGCTGGCTCTCTCTCTGCGAGAACGCAACTTATCAGTCCTCTCAGTATCCTCCGCGACGGAGCCCTTTCCACCTTCTCTTTTACCCGGGCAAGTATATGATATTTAAAATTAATCCTTCCTTTGTGCGGGCTTCTCGCTCGCTCGACTGTCTATCCGTCTGTCTTTTTATCGCACCGATATGGAGTCGTATGAATTTTACTCCATTATTCGTGCCGTCTGTGAGCCGGGCACGGTTCGTGGAGTCGCGAGAGAGCGCGGCGAGAGCCACGTGAAAAAGAGAGGAAAAATGTTCGGGAGGAGGAAGAGGATGAGAAGGAACGAGGAGCGCGGCGGGGGGATGGTTCATCTTTTTGTCTTTGCCACCGAGACCGCGGAGGCTTTCATTTCGAATCCTCAATCACCGCCGGTGATCAATCACAATTGAATTCGAGCGGCGAGGACGCAGCAGCAGCAGCAGCCTGAAAAAAAAAAAGGAAACGACTTCGCCGGGGAAGACCGAGTCGAAGACGCGGGACTGCAATTGGACGGCTCACGTCTCCGACGGCATATGCAATAACCTCGAATACCTCGCGATAAGCTATTTATAAAAGAGACATAGGTATGAAGTTGATGGCTTGACGTAATATTTCATTTTTTATTGCCTACCCTTTGACCCTAATAACTGATTTTATAGAACAATTAATATATATGTATGTTATGTATTTAAATTGTCGAAGAGTTAAATAGTAGCCATGCCTCTGTACATACAATAGATCCCATCTCTGCTAACTTCGAATACCTCGCGATAGCTAAGCCATTTATAAAAGAGGAATAGAAGATGATGGTTTGACATATTTCATTTCTATTACCTACCCTTGGACCCTAATAACTGATTTTATAGAACAATTAATATATACGTATTTGTATGTTATGTACTTAAATTGTCGAAGGGTTAAATAGTAGCCAAGCCTCAGTACATACACTAGAGCCCATCTCTCCGAAAAATCAAGTTTCGTGAGTTTAGTATCGACGTAACTTCGCTGCAACCCCAGGAGTTCTTTAAAAGAAAAAAATCATCGATGCCAGTGGTAGCGTCGAAGAGAAGTCAGATAGGAATCGGAGTTCGAGTGCCAGTGTCCTAAGGGTGTGCGGGAAAGAGACTGGCCCGATGCCTTTTGAAGGTAGCAGGCCAGCCTGGCCCGGAGGATAATGCGGCGGAGCAAAGGATAATTCCCCGATACGGGGACGAAATCCGGGCAGTGGCATGACGGACGAGGGGGGGCGGGAGTAAAAAACTCTTATTTAAAAATATATTTACCGTCTGGCTCGCAAGGATCGGCCTGCGGAGCACGGTGTTTACCTCGTTGAGCGTGTGTGCACCCCCTCGCCCGCTTTATCTGGAGACGTAGGAACCGCAGGAGGCGCAATGGGGCCGCAGCCGCCCCCTCCTACACCCTCTCGTGGGTCGAGTCGTTATCCGCGGGTGCGTGTGTGCAAACATCGGGGTAGGGGCGCGTGCGCGGCCGAAGGAACCCGCGAGTGCGTTTCCTGGCCTCCGCAGAGGCCTTTCAAACCTTTTCGGCCACTCTAGAGGGAGGAAATTGCAACCCTTATGGGAACTCCACGACCCTTGCGGTGGACTCGATTGTTGTAGATTGGACGGCAGCTTGAAATTAGAGGGTTGTCTCCTCTTCTTTTTTCTTTTTTTTTTCATTTCGGGATTTTACTCTTACGGTTTGTTTTTCCTGCGATACCGGAAACGAGTACGCCCCGCGAAGAGGGGCGCGAATGGTGCTCCTCGATACAACGCCGCGATTCGTTCCCTCGGTTCATGAGATTTATCATTTTTCATATCGACGAAACGTACGATTCCTGAATTCAATTTAAACAGCACGTGAGACGAATGATGATCATAAATATGCAATTAACCCTTCCGCTTCGAGCGACAGATATACCCATATGATGTGTATAAAAGTACCATCTGTGTTCAATGACAGTTCTTCGTTGTCGACAGAACGTTTCTAACTGATTTCATTGATATATTGGATTAATCACATACTACACCTATTCTTTGGTGTTACACTAAGAACGTGCTTCCGTACTGGGACGACGGACTCGACTGCCGAAGCGAAAGGGTTAAAAAGAAATGACGAGAACACGCCGTGTTAATTAAACAGTTAAGAGTCACGCGTCTGCGAGAGGATCTGATACCGTTAAAATCGCGTTCAAATTGAATCGTACATTGTACGAACGATAACGGCCGGGTTACGTTCTCCGCCGAAACGTAGCATTGTCTAGCCACCCACACGAAGCATCCGAGCCGTAACTTTAATCGGACAACTGCACACACGCCGCTCGGTTATAGTCTGTATAGAGAGTAAGGTACCTGTGTATAATCACGCGCGAGTACTCGCGCTCGCGCGCCCCCGCGCGAATACCGTTCCGATTTCGAACTTTACGTCGAAGCAGCCCACGGAAAACGTATTTGGGGGATAGATGGATGAAACGTAACTATCAAAGTTGGCGATCGCAGCTTGACGGCATTTTCCCACCCTTCCGCCCGTACAACCGGAACTCCGAACACCCCTGGCTCCCCCCCCAGCCGCCCAGCCACCCCTTCACGTTCGTCCCCGACGCTTGCTCACAATTTATATTACGACCGAGGCGCGCATATAATTAATTTAATTAAACGCTCCGCGCTGAAAATCGTCCTATTAGTTCGGCAACTTTTGACGGCTGCTGCCTGCCCCATCCCCGGGCGCTCGCCTGTTTCTCTGGTTCGTTTTCTGCGCTTCTATTCATCCCTCTACCGCGTTTTCGTCGCTTCGCCGCCGACCGTAGGCAAGTCTCCTCACCGTGCCGTTGTTTCTCGTTTTTCCTCTTTCGCTTTTTTCCCACCACACGTCCGAGTAGCCAGTCTGTCGAAGCTAAGTTCTCGGATAAACACCCGAAGGGTTCGTTAACACTTCGTCACGTGTACCTTTTTACTGCCTCTTAACGTTAGAAAGACTGAAACTTGCAATTAGTACATACCTATATTGCCCAAAAGCAGTCAAAATGACTTAATTGTGAAAGTAGATGAAAGATAGTAGATGATAATAGATGATAAAATAGTAGATGATAGATGAAAAGCAGATGTGTAAAGAAATTTATTTAAAATTAATTTTTAATATTCTTGTATATTATTTACAATTATAAAACAGGTTATTAGTAAATATTAACGATATAAAAGAATTCTAAGAAATTGTATCGTTATATACATAATTTTTTTTCTAATGGAAACTAACAGGCAGTCAAAATGACTTCCTTAGGCAATCTAGCATTAAACGAGATGTGCTATATGGAAGAAGGGAGTACTTAAGGCTGTATGAGTTCTTCTGTAAAAATATTAATAAAACACTTAAGGTTTTACTAGAAAAAAAGTAGCCTGTTTTGCCTTACTTTTTTGTGCTGTCACCAATAGGCAATAGGGACCTGAAAATGCATAAGGTAATATACGAGTTTTCGACTAGAGGATGACGTGTAAGTCTAACATAACTTGTCCCGTTCGGTGGATCTCATCTTTCAGCGGGAGTGTCCTCGCGAGAAATTTCTTCGGGCGGTTTCTCGACTCGGCATCGCAGATTTATCGCCGGGGTAAACAGTCACGATATTACCAGCACGGTGCGCGGCGAAGACGCGTCGCAATATTTCTCCGTCTCTACCAAAGATACTTGTTGAAGCGGACTCTCAAACCGTCTGACAAATGCCGGTGTTTCGCGGCACGTCCAAATCTCGATGCGGAGTCGATTACTCTTGGCAGCCTCGCTAGAGCGGTGGGCGTTAATAGGTTAATTCTGATGACAACACGCCCCGATTATGCCAAGAGCAGCGCGGACACGGCTCATCGAGTACCGCGTTAGCCTTTCAAGTTAACGCGACGGGAAAAAATCGTGATCGATATTCCGTGTAATCGGTTTCCCTCCTGAGGAACAGTTGAACCAGCTTGCTTACAATTAGTTACGTTGGCCCAACCGCCTGGTCTCTTATTTTGAGTTGTCGAGTACTTGTCTTCGATGCAAAGTATAATAAATTTCTAAGCAATTCAATTAACCCTTTGACTTACAATGACGTCTGGGAAGTGTTATTCACTTTAAATCAAATTCGTACAAATTCCATTTTATTTGTAAGTTAAAGGGTTCAAACCTCATTTCAGTAACTCATTCTCAGATAAATCTTACCATTAACTCTTTAACTTACAAATAAAACGGAATTTGTACGAATTTGACTTAAAGACTTTACAAAGTTAGATACCTCCCAGACGTCATTGTAAGTCAAAGCGTTAATTAACAGAGTTTTCCAAAAAATCATAGTAAATTTCAGTATGATCGGATAATGGAATTCAATTTCGTGGCGTTAGATCCTATACGCGTTCTAATTGCAAGGCAGCTGCCAGGTCGAGGAGTACATTGGTTATGTTGCTAATTTCGATGGCCTAACCGCCTTGACCTCATCGTCTTTTATTTTGAGTTATCAAGTACTTGTCTTCGATTCAATTTCTAACAAATTTCTAAGCAATTCAATTAATCAACAGAGTTTTCCAAAAAATCGTAGTACATTTCAGTATGATTGGATAATGGATTTCAATTTCATGGCGTTAGACCCTACGCGCGTTCTAATTGCAAGGCAGCTACCGGTCGAGGAACTCGTTGGTTATGTTGCTAATTTCGATGGCCTAACCGCCTTGACCTCATCGTCTTTTATTTTGAGTTATCAAGTACTTGTCTTCGATTCAATTTCTAACAAATTTCTAAGCAATTCAATTAATCAACAGAGTTTTCCAAAAAATCGTAGTACATTTCAGTATGATTGGATAATGGATTTCAATTTCATGGCGTTAGACCCTACGCGCGTTCTAATTGCAAGGCAGCTACCGGTCGAGGAACTCGTTGGTTATGTTGCTAATTTCGATGGCCTAACCGCCTTGACCTCATCGTCTTTTATTTTGAGTTATCAAGTACTTGTCTTCGATTCAATTTCTAACAAATTTCTAAGCAATTCAATTAATCAACAGAGTTTTCCAAAAAATCGTAGTACATTTCAGTATGATTGGATAATGGATTTCAATTTCATGGCGTTAGACCCTACGCGCGTTCTAATTGCAAGGCAGCTACCGGTCGAGGAACTCGTTGGTTATGTTGCTAATTTCGATGACCTAACCGCCTTGACCTCATCGTGTTTTATTTTGCGTTATCAAGTACTTGTCTTCGATTCAACTTCTAATAAATTCCTAAGCAATTCAATTAATCAACAGAGTTTTCCAAAAAATCGTAGTACATTTCAGTATGATTGGATAATGGATTTCAATTTCATGGCGTTAGACCCTACGCGCGTTCCATTTGCGAGGCAGCCGCCGGGTCGAGGAGGAGCACGTCGTGAAGCGACGATAAATAGGAATCGCGCTCGATTTCCGACAGCGCGCGCGAGGGGATGTAGGTTGCACCGTGGCCGGCACTAAACTCCAAAGGCCAGTCCGGCTAGGCTTCTTGGAGCTTTGGCTGGCCGAACGGACAGATTGCGGCTGGCCAAGGAAACCGCCCTCTGATCTCACCCCGTTTTAGGATTACCGTTCCTTCCAGCCTCCGCCTCTCTCTTCCGCTCGTCTGTCTCGCTCCTCGGCCCGTGGCCCCGCCGCACCCTCCGTCATTCGCGTTCCTCTGTCCGTGCTTTGTCATTTGCTTAGGGCCAATCTGCGCCGGAAATCCCTTCGGTGCACCTTCTATCCAACAGATCGGTGATCGTGATTCGATGTGACTGCCGGCACAGAACCGGCCAATGATCGGGCCCGGCCGCAATCCCCGTGCTTATCGCACCACCCTACGCCGGACCTGTTCGCGCTGACCGCAGCTCCAAGGGGTTGCTCCCGCGATCGCCTACGAAAACTCAAGTTTTCGGGGTCTCTGATCTTAATCTACTGACACTTCCTCTCTTAAAGTGTCTCAATTTTTCTTTAAATATTCATGGAATTAGTTAATAGCAAATTAATGTTAAATCAATTGAATCTTAGATTTTATTGATACATCAGAAAGAATTGTTTTTATGTAAATTGTTTATTCTATAAAGAATAATGGTTTTATAAAATGTGTTTTATTTAAATTTACTGAACGATTAATTGTGTCGGATAGATTTGACCCATTTATATTTCACATGGTGGTCGAGCTGTTATCAATTATCAATGGCAACTTCCGCGCGCGTGGACCGGCCGATGATCGAAAGAAAATAGTTCGTCGTTCGATAACTGAGTGTTAGATCGTTCGTGGGTTGATTATCTTCAATGGTTGGCCAGCGCGTGGCAGCCGGGTTCCTCCGAGAAGAAATCTTTATCTGCCGGCTTCTTCCTCCTACGAATGGTGTTTCTACGCCTTTTCGAACCGCAGTAATAAATGACGTCGTGACCTTTCCAGAAAGTAGCACCGAGAGTTTCAAGAAACGGCGCGGTTGTTTGCCGGCCGTCGTAATTAGACCGCGTGACCTTGCACGATCCCTTTTTTTATAGCCGATTCAAACGTCCAAATCGATGAATTGAAATTCTTAAAAACGAACTATATTCTATTCTCATATTTTTTTATCACAATTATGTTGCACGGGGAAATGATTTTTTTTTTAATTAGTAATTAAGATAGAAGGTAAATAAACAGGAAATAGTTTTTTGGGGATTACTATATTTTTACGAGAAAATGTAAATGACTTTCTAACACTACATGAATCAACATTATGCTCTTGTCTTGATAATTTATTTTCAACGGAAATCACGGATAAATACAGGAAATTTAAATAATAATATTACGTATCAACTTTTAATACAATATTGCATTTTAATACAATTTAATTCGGAGCGGCTGTTATAAGACGTCAAATATACAAATCGGATACTACGAAACTTTGGAACGGATCCGTCAATAGGGCTCGATCGGACAATGTAACAATCCTGGGTCCCCTCGGGTGCCCTGTTATCGCTACGAAGAAATTCGACGCCAATGGTCGGTCGGCTCGGGCGTAGCGGGAAACTCGGGGTTATCTGCCACGAAATAAATAAGTTTATACATTTCGGCTAATCGTGCGGCACCGTTCGATCTCGTGAAACAGCTTACTGTGCTCCTCGACGCCTGTAAGAATGAAGCGGTCCAGCGACGACCGTGCCCCTCGATCCCGATACGTTGTGTTCGATCATTACCGAAGTGTCCGCGCGCGTTGCGAGTCGCGTTCGGTGTCCCTCTCTCCTCGATCTCTCACGGTGCCTACGACTCGAAAGTGAGATGTCCCTTGGAAACCGTTGAATATTCGCAGCGGTGAGCTCTCAGTTACAAAGTTTTAAGTGACGGTTTCGCGCTTCCGTAAAAAGATATCGAGTGATTCCTCGGGGTAATGTAGGTACACGCGAGCCACGTGGTGAGGAAGTTTAGTTAAAAATTCAGTGCAATTAGAGGGTGTCTACAGAGGGCCGTGTTTACATTCTATCGGGTAACATGAATCATTGATGAATCGTTGAAACGCATCGGGAATATCGATGAAGAAATTCCGGCTAAATGCGCAGAGCAGACAGGCCTCGCGAGGTGGCTGAGAATAATTCGAGGGGGCTCGGCGGCGAATCGAGATCTCGACTGGAGAATCGGGTAAGTTCTTCGATTTAATTACGGCAATTAGAGCCGAAAAGATTTCCCGTTTCTGTGCGCGCGCGTGCGACCGACCGATTCTCTCTCGGCTCCTCTCCTTCTTCTGCTTCTTCTTCCACCTCTCGATGCCGCCAGATCAATCGAATCAAACCCTCCGACCATTCAACGCAGCCACTCAGGACTGCCTGCCTTTGATTGACAGGGAAACTTTTTTACACCTTCCGCGCGGTCCTGTTGCGGCCGGCTCCGTCGTTCCAACCTCGTTTCCTGCGTTTGCTATTAAATCTGATGACTCATATCTTCTTCCGGATTCGATATTCAGAAATGATTCTCAGAAAATTAATTGAATTCGTGAAGTCTTTATTCATGAATTGAAATCGATTAATTCGTGATTATTGATGCATCATCTAAGCATTCTCAAATAATAATTTACACCTTCTGCGCGGTCTTGTTGCGGCCGACTCCGTCGATCTGGTCTTGTTTCCTGCGTTTGCTATTAAATCTGATGACTCATATCTTCTTCCGGATTCGATATTCCAAAATGATTCTCAGAAAATTAATTGAATTCGTGAAGTCTTTATTCATGAATTGAAATCGATTAATTCGTGATTATTGATGCATCATCTAAGCATTCTCAAATAATAATTTACACCTCCTGCGCGGTCTTGTTGCGGCCGACTCCGTCGATCTGGTCTCGTTTCCTGCGTTTGCTATTAAATCTGATGACTCATATCTTCTTCCGGATTCGATATTCCAAAATGATTCTCAGAAAATTAACTGAATTCGTGAAGTCTTTATTCATGAATTGAAATCGATTAATTCGTGATTATTGATGCATCATCTAAGCATTCTCAAATAATAAGAAGTTACAGAGACATGACCTGCTGTCCGATTAGTTTCGATATTTTAAAATGATTCTCAAAAAATGAATTCAAGTCTTTATGAATTAAAATCGATTAACCCGTTCTTCTAACCCCGAAAATGAATTCAAGTCTTTATGAATTAAAATCAATTAATTCATGATTATCGATGTATCATCTAAGTATCATGAAATAATAAGAAGCTACAGAAATCACCTCGAATCCGATTAGTTTCGATATTTGAAAATGACTCTCAAAAAATGAATTCAAGTCTTTATGAATTAAAATCAATTAATTCATGATTATCGATGTATCATCTAAGTATCATGAAATAATAAGAAGCTACAGAAATCACCTCGAATCCGATTAGTTTCGATATTTGAAAATGACTCTCAGAAAATGAATTCAAGTCTTTATGAATTAAAATCAATTAATTCATGATTGTCGATGTATCATCTAAGTATCATGAAATAATAAGAAGCTACAGAAATCACCTCGAATCCGATTAGTTTCGATATTTGAAAATGACTCTCAAAAAATGAATTCAAGTCTTTATGAATTAAAATCGATTAACCCGTTCTACGATTGGCGCAGATTTTCTTTTTTAATCGGCATAGGTATTCTGAGCCTGGGAGGTACTAAGAAGTCGCAGGTGACTGATAGACATGACCTCCCATTTGAAATAAACATAAGCGTCTGTACGATTGCCACGTCATGGTACGTATGGCGAAAAATCTATAGCACATCGTTACAGCGTCAGGCGTCCGCGAAACTCGATGCGGTTCTCCTCGTCGCAACGCGAATGAACATTTATAGGTCGACGCCGGGGATCGATTCACGACTTGTCCAATAAAAAAACATCGTCTAATTCATCGCGCGGCTTCTGTCAGCGTGGCCCCGATCATTTTCCCCGCGAAATAATTACAGCCTCGGTTATCATTCCGCTATTTTTTTCTTCCTACTTTCGTGCAAGATCAAATAAAATAATTTCATCGTGCAATATTAATGATTATTGATCGCTGCGATCAATATCAATCTCGAAAGCACGCGGTGAATTCGTGCAAAAACCGGTGATTCATATCCAAGACTCATAACCGATCGGTGTTACGCAGAGATTGCAGGTTTCGTGATCTTCAATTAAGCCAGACGTCGGTTATTTGCGAATGTGATCTCAGGACAGCGTTTATTGAAACTTCCGGCGTTAGTCACTCATCAGCGGTCTGCGCAACCGAAAAGTCCGCGCCGATGGTACGCGTATCATAAAAAAAAAACAACGTAGGAATTAATTCAGGTCCAGATTTATTTATGATTTTTGCTTTACCCTGACGCTGGCAATCTACGCCCGGACGGATGAGTCACACCTTTTAAATATTGCTCGCATAACTCGCGAAACGTAATAACAGTAAATACAAAAGTCGTCACGGGCGGGCGCGGTCATAAGTAATATTTAATGCCAACGTAATCAGAGCAAACTGCGTCCCCGCCTTATTGCTATTCCTAATTCGGGGTCCAACGAAATTAATTTATCTTCCAACGCTAATGCGTCCGCGAGTCGATTGCCGTCGAGGGCGGAAGAGGGTTGCAAAACTAGTTAAGCAAATAGACACTGTACCGAGAGAAAGACGCGAGACGACCGTACAGTGGGGGGGAGTCGACGATGGTAAGAAGGGAAGGTGAGAGAGCCGAAGTGAAAAGAGGGAGACGAGTCCTTCGCGCGGGGAGCCGGGGCAGAGATTACGTTTTTAGATCGGCTCCTTAACTTCTCCGGCCTAGGGATAAAACTGGTGGGGCGGTGCTGCGAAGGGATCCGATCGAAATTAAAATTAAAATTATCATAGGGACCGTCGAGTGCCTTTGGTGAGCCGCGTTCCCCGGTGTGCAGTTAGTTTTAAGTGGATGGATGCTAGTGGGAAAGCGCGTATCTCGTGTGCCGCTGATTGGAGCCACCCCTTCGAGTGTCCCGGGGTTCGATTATCGTGGCCTCGCGGAGTTTCCCCGCGCGATGGCTGGGAAGTTTTTCGAGATGTTTGTTAAAATCGGACGCGGACGAGGGGGTTAGTTTTTCGGGGTTGATTTACTCGGTTCGACGCGAGGAAATTTTGCTTGTTTGAACCGCGGTCTCGTCGCGGCAACTTCGCCGCGGGAATTTAATGCGAGATGATCCGACGCGGCGAATGATTTTAATTGATACCGAACGAACCGCCTGGAATTGTCATCGCCTCTTCTCTTTTTTTTTCTCTCTCTCTCTCTCTCGTCGCCGTTCCTCGTAATGTTAATTAACGAGCCGCGGGATAAGAAACTAGTTGAAGCGAGGCCTTAAATTACGATACGCGTCGAAACAGGCGCGGTTACTGATGCGATAGAAATTATATCAGATTTGAATATTTTCAAATTATTTAAACAAATTTTTAGCGAACTACAGAGGAGAATTTTCCTTCAATATTGCTGTTTATTATTTTGTATGGGTAAACAACTTCTTTAACACATACACAGTTAAACATTATTATAAACCATACTTTAACCCTTTCGCTCCGAGCAACGGATATATCCGTCTTCCACATGAACATACGTGTAGTATTAATTTTGTTTCTATTTTCGAACTTCATTGTTTTTTGTTAATTGTGTTTTGGCTTAATAAATCTCGTATGAGATTTTTTTTAAAAAAAGGAAAAAGCCTTAGGATATAATATGCGAGGAACAGAACTCGGTAAGACAGCACAGGGCCGTGACCATACACGCACTAAACGGTCGACCACGGAATATACATTTCCAACGTACAGATTCGGACAATTATTCTGGACCTACTACTGCTTATGTGTGAGTTCCCTAGCGGGACAATATTCAAAAATAATAATAAATCTATCATTTTTTTTTCCTCATTTTTTCAGTGCGCGATCTGGCATTAATGCTGTTAGCTTCTGACATAATTTTGGCGTTTCGGAATAAAAAAAGTTTTAATTACTTTTGAATATTGTTCCGCTAGGGAGCTCACATATAAGCAGTAGTAGGTCCAGAATAATTGTCCGAATCTGTACCTCAACTAGTAGGGAGTTTGGAAACACCTTGAGGAGAGATCGGGTAACTCGAGCGAGCGAATTTTTTCGAGCGTCATTTCTCGCATTAAGGAAAAAAGAAAAACGAATCCGAAGACCCCTCGAAGCAGACAGCAATCTAAGAAACCACCGCGCGGATAATGGAGAACCCCTCCAATTAAAGGATCATTCCGGATTGACGGTGGGTAGGGTGGCTCGAGCCAAGGCCCGATCGAGATACGCCGGAATTCGTCGAAGTTCGCGTAACGTTCCAGAAAATTAATCGCGCCCAATATCGCGCCGTGGGTGGCGGGGGGTCTGGCGAGCGGAAACTGCGACGGCTCGGTAATTTTTGCGTGATTTTATGGGAATTTAAGAATAATTCAATTACAGGCGGGGGATCACTTCGCGGGAGATATGCTAATTCCGAGATTCGGAACCACGCCAAACCTGCCCTCCCTCCCGGCCGCGTGCTCTCCCTTTGGCAGAAGCGAAACCGTGTCTACGGAGAGCCTCGAGATCGTTTCCAATTTAGAAATCTAATCTCCGACGCTCGCCCGGAGTGTCCGTAAGATAAAAAGTAGCGTCCCCGCTAACCGGGGCGGGTGGGTGTCTCTCGTCTCGAGTCGCTGCATTTTCAATCCCGCCTGATTAAATTCATTAGTTTAATAGGTATCGATATCCAGATCATTTTGCTCCCTCTTTATTTTCGTTTCGTCCCCTGTTGACGTCGCGAACGATGAACCTTGGCGTGTGCTCTTCTCGGTAAGAAAGGGACCCCGGAGGGTGGCACGCCGCCGGGGCAAAAGAACCGTCTAATAAAATTGGTAGGAATTACTTATTTAACCTCCGATCGAGGGCCGCGCTCGTCGATTGAAGCGCCGGCTGGGACACCCCTTCGCGGTTCTTACCTTCGAGCACCTCTTCTCTGTCCACTCGGGGATGCGAGAAATATTTCGTCTTGCGCTGCTTAAGGACGGGGGGGTAGGAATTGAACGGAGGGTTTATCGGGCCACGGTAAACAGACGAACGGTTCGAGTGGTTGAGATATTCTAATGGCGGAGCACAGTAGGCCCCATGGGCGTCGTGACGGTGTATCGGGTCAGGTACATCTTCCTCGCGGCTAATGCTTATCGAAGAAAAAATGCGGACCGGTCCCCGATGGTCGATTGCGAGGATGCAAAGAATTATTAACCCCTTGACGTAGAATGATGTCTTTGAGACGGCATTCGTTTCATGTGCCATCGTAGACTTTGACGTCTCCGAGATGTCAAGAACTGTCTTTGGCTAACAGATAATAGCAGTACATAATTCTTAAATGCTTTGAGAAGTATCACACGTTACAAAGCTATTGAATTATTATTTTATTGTATTAATAAATTGACAACCCTATTGAGTGTTGTAATGTAAATTTCAAAATAAAACGCCCTGTTTCTGAGCTCGTACCTGAGTGTTCTTAAATTAAATGGATCCTACGGACGCGCCAATGAGCATTTTATTTGTATGTCAAAGGGTTAACGCTAAACCTAACATGGTCAAAATGACGCCTTTTAAATTCTTTTATAAAAAATAAAAGTAAAACAAAAATGGGTTTGTTATATTGTTGAAATTGTAACTATAATTAAAATTATAATCTGGTGCTAAACTAAAATTAAATAGTGTTCAATTATAGAAAATATTAGTATAGTATATTAGCGTGCAAAACCTGTTGGTAGGTTTAGTGTTAAACAGCTACGAAAAAATGTATAACCTTCCTTTATCTTGAACGTAATGCTTCCACGTGATAAAACGACTATCGCGGTAATTAAAAATACTAATTAGCTGTAATGCTTGTAATCATGGAAGCTGTTCGTCGTTTGAGAAACGAAGCAGGAGACTGCGAGGACCTCGGATAAATTATAGTAATTTCACGCGATACATGAACCCGTGCTCGTTTCTACGTTCGTCGCCCGGATCTATCGCTTCGGGACAAACGACAGACGTTCTCGAAACGGAGCCGCGGATTCCATAGCGGCGTGCAAAAAAATTCTTCCCGCATTCTCCGAATGACACTAATCGCCTTCCTTTATCTTCCCACGGTTTCGTCCCGTGGCAAAAACCGTCAATCCCGGCGGACACTCGGCAATTCGATAATTGTTTCTGCGTTTCTTTAATAACTTCTTGTTTACCCCAAGTGCTACGAAATTTTCGGCTTCTTACCTCCGACGCGTACCGTTCGAAATCGTGGGACCCCGAGCGGAAGCCAATTCTCCGTAGAAAAAAATATGCGCTTCGTATTGCGCGAACAGACCGGATTAAGATTCCCTGAAAATTCTCTCCTGCCCCGGTAGAGCGACGCGAGAGAAAAAACGAAGTCGAAGGAAACCAATTCTCCGTAGAAAAAATCTGTCTTTCGTATTACGCGAAGAGACCGGATTAACCCATTTGCATCCCACAGAAAAGTGAAAAATTCGGTCTTATCACCAAAAATTTTATTAATCGTATTTAAATGAAAATGTTTTTAAATGATAAAAATAAAAACAATATTACGTAAATAAAGAATTTTGTAGTTATAATCTATATAACTATTCAATTATAATCTATAATTTTTTATTATAGATTCGTAATTACGAAAGGAATAAAATCTAATTATTTTGCACAACATGATAATGTTTGAAACGGTCCAGGCATAACGCCGCATGGCAGTTATTACACTGATAAAATCTATCTTCTCTTTTTTTTCTGATAAATGCCCTTACGATTCAAATGGGTTAAGATTCCCTGAAAATTCTCTCCTGCCCCGATGGAGCGACGCGAGAGAAAAAAGGAAGGTACGACGCAAAGGCAAGGGCAACCGAGCTTACCCAGTAGTTACACGGAAGTTTTCCTATCAACCTCCCCACGGCGGCATCTCGAACCGCAACTCTCGTTCGTCCGTACGCTCCGGCCAACGGAACGGAACCGAAGTCTTTAAACGTTTCATGAGCCGAATCTCTTCCCGCCGCGAATTTACAACCGGCACGCTGCCACGGCACACTTTGCCCCTGTTCGTCCCTAACCGAGCGGCGGCCCTCGTTTCGGCGGCCAACGCGCAAAAGGAAAAGAAACGGGGAAGAAAACAGGCGACCCTTGTTCGAAGCACTCCCACGATTTCGTAACACGCGATCCAACTATCGGTTGTACATTCCAGCTGGGAAACCCCAACCCTGGCAAGCCCCGCGGGCCGATTCCTTTTTCTGTTCCTCGATTAGGAGCAGACCGGGGTGGTACACGGCCACGAAAGTTCACGGGGCTGTCTTAAATCATTGTTTAAGTGGCTGGTACCCATTATCTTCTTCTATATTTCGTTGCCGTCCCCGCGACACGGCGACGTCTTGTTCATGCCCGGTGGATACACCCCGCGCCGCGCGACGGACGGGCGAGCCACGAATTGAAAGCAAGAAACCGAAGTGCCGGCCGGATTATTGATTCCACGGTGAAAATAATGCCGACGGCGAGAAAGTTGCTTGCATGCGATCGAATGTTCACCGCGAAACGACGGGGTTGCCCGTGGGGTGGGGAACGCCTGGATTTGAGACGCCGCGATACGAAATAATTGCGAGCGAGAGGGTACAGTAACCGGGGGTTGGTTTTTACCGATGGTAAAAGGTTTCGTGCTCGGAACGGAATTTCACGGTGTTTCCCATAATGTGTACGAATATGGATTATCCCTCGCTAACGAGTCGTCGGAGAATCGTGTCAGATGTTTCGGGTAAAATCAACGATGGGTTCTCGGTCACTGCAGTTTGATATTGTTAAGCTATAGCAATTTTATATTAAATTAGTTTCATTTTTAATAAAGTCGTGAATTAGAATTCGCTTTAACACTAAACCTACCGCATAAATGATCTCGCGTGAATTCTTCTATATACAACAAGAATAAAACAAAATGGTTTTATCATATCGTTAAAAATTGTAACTATGATTTAAACTGGTATCAAATTGAAACATCGATGCCAACATTAAATGGCACTCAAATGTGAAAGATATTAACCCTTTGTACTCGATAGGTGACTCGCGGTCACCACTTGCTTAATAAAATAAATCATATATCATTGATTAAATTAAATTTAATTACTACAATTCCTGTTGATAATTTATATTAATTTTAAAATTGTCGAGCATAAAAATTTACACTAGTTTTATATAATATTAAAAATTCCTCGAGTGCAAGGGGTTAAAATAGTATATTAGTGTGCAAGTCCTATCACTAATTTTAGTATTAAATGCCTGGAAACTAGAAAAATGATATATGACTTACTTTCATAATTACCAGCAACGAAAGTAAGTTTCTTATTTAAGTATTCAGTGAAATTATATCGCGTATCAATATATTTACTGTACGCGTCTGTGCATTATACTTTCATCGAGATCCTATCGCCTGGTTATCTCAAAAGAGAATCTGCACCGAACCTACCTACCGTTCATCGTTGAATCAGACATAGCTCACTTAACGAACAGGAGGAAGTGGAGAGAATAAAACGGGCGCAAAATAATCTACCCATTGTGACTGATTCCGCGTGATCCGTTTCTAGCCACTGACGGGCGCGCACGACGACCCGACGCAATGTAGCGCCTTAATAACTTATAGATTGGATATGCACGTTATTGACCGACCGGTTAGAATCCGGGCATTATCGATGAGACCCTGTGTGTAAGTCGTACGCTCGATGTTACTATATCAGTCTGTCAGAAATTTAAAACTCGTATCATTTTCCACACGATTTTTCTCACGCTACGATTATATCGATACGATAATTAGATAAAATATTTGATAAATTATTAAAATTCTTAATATAACAGATCCCATATTTCTCTTTCTTTATAATAAAAATATTAACCCTTTGCACCGGAGAAGTGACTCACGGTCACCAGTTTAATTTTCATTTAATTATTATGATATTTATGTTAATTTAAATCGAAGGAAAAATTGATAGTAATTTTATATTATAATCACTTGATAAAATACAATAATATAGAATTCATTGAACGAATGTTCTTTTTTAAGGTACACAAGAAAAATATAAAAGAAGTTCACCAAATATAATAATTGTGGAAAAATTTCTCGAGTGCAAAGAGTTAAATAATTATGTGAATATGAGATAAGAATATTGCATCTATTATTAACTGAATTTAAATAAAAGCTCGTGGTCTGGTCAGTCAATCTTAGGTCACGGTAATAGCGTTTAGCACTTATTGAGGGACGACGCGACGCAGTCGGTTGTCGATACACCGCTGGATGGCCGGTAACACCGATCGAGCGAATTGAGCCACCGCCATTACGGGGTTCCGTTCCGGTTAAATGTCGTTGGTCTCTCTTCTATTCTCTTTGTCGGCCAACTTTAATTAATCAGCTTTCCAGTTGTTTGCGCAGGAGCTCTTTGCCGGGATGCCACCGGCGATCAATTAGTAATTCGGTTATCGATACGTTCCGGCGGAAATCAGAAAAATTATTCGATCGCTGAAATACTTATGAGGATAGATATTAGACACGAGTGGCAATCAGGAGTGATTAATTTTTTAATCGATCATCTCGTATCGGTTATAATCATGGAGGGTACACAGATGGGATAGAGAAGTCACAAACGTGTCTCGTTAACAGAGAGAGAAAAGGGACCAAGACTTTAGCATCCTTCCAGATGAGGCAATAGAGAGCACTTCCTAATAACGAGCAAATTGAATTTGTAAGCAATCAGATTTTTATTTACCATTTTTTAGATTGAGGTTATCATTGTTATAAGCTTCTTATTAAGATATTCGTATCTGAATTTTTGTGCAAGACTTAATGGAATATCCTGACGTTTTTCAATACAAAATATTTAAGATTTAATATGACGGAAGATGGGAAACTAGACGTCGGAAATTAGTCCGGTTTCGGAACGCACACAAGAATTTGATTGCTTAGAGATTCAATATAGTTATTATTGGGAAGTACTCTCTATCGCTTCAGCCAGAAAGATGCACCTTTTCATCGTGAATTCTTTACAGAAAGCCTATCGCTCCTCTACTCTATTCGTATTATCTCTATGATTATAATTCGGTTTATTGAGAGTCAGTATCGTTTGACAGGCGAGCGCGCGAATGACAGGGTTGAATTCTTTAGCAACGTTTCACGCCTGAATTTGTCTACCCGTCTCTACTCGCGGCGTATTAATGCAATTTAATTGCGTGTCCGGGTATACTAAGGGTTTATTATCAAGAGACACGTCTCGATGGATGTTACTGTGTATCGATTAACGACGGTTGAACCGGCTGTAATACTCCACCTTCCCCTTCGCAGTCACTCCTAGTTTCAATATATGTATCACATCGATTTTGCCTCATCCGACCGATCGCGATATACCCTATTCTCCTAGCTGGCAAATTTTCAATTATTCCCACCATTGTCTGTCATTCCTCCGGCGCAGTTTTTATTTACTCGTACCGCCGTTGTAAAATTATTTCGTTTGCTTATCTAGTTATTTGCGGCGGTGCTTCAATTATTGATAAAAATGAAAATATAAAGAACAGCAGCAGCGGCAGCGGAGATAAAAGGAAACAATGGAGACGTCGAGCAATTGTGTACCTAAAGAGGTTATACAAATTGAATGCCCTGCATGGGATCGGAACGAACGGATTTGTTCTGGATTGTCCGGATCGGAGAAATAATGCGTTACGTGAGCCACGGATATTTGATGAAACCAGATAACTTCTTGATGCAAATATTAGTACAATTAATTATCAATCATCGAAAATAAAATTCGTCCGAGTACCTACAAACATAATATTTATGAAACAGCTCGCTAGACAATAATTCGTAATGTGTTTAACGGGCAGAACTTCTTGATGCAAATATTAGTAGAATTTTTTATCAATCATCGAAAATAAAATTCGTCCGAGTACTTAAAACGTAATATTTATGAAACAGCTCGCTAAACAATAATTCGTACGTGTTTAACGGGCAAAACTTCTTGATGCAAATATTAGTAGAAATTACTTATCAATCATCGAAAATAAAATTCGTCCGAGTACTTAAAACGTAATATTTATGAAACGCTCGCGAGACAATAATTCGTAACGTGTTTAACGGGCAGAACGCTTTCAATCACGGGTGATGGTGGTAGTAGTTCGCTTCTCGAAGACGATCAAACTTAGATCATAAAACCGAACACCCGCCACGTGAACGCGGGTTTGTTTAGTTACCCGCCGCATAAATGTCCCACCTACGTCGTCGCGTCGCACGACACCGCCGACTTCCTCGTCTCCTACCGCGGCAACAATTTCTCGCGTCTACACACAAACATACAAGTTGGACAAACACCGTAACGCGCCCAAGAGAGAGAGAGATAGCGTCTCGTTCTAACCGGGCCTACGATTCCTCGTCGTCCTCTCCGGCTAGCCTGCCCCCCTCTTTTTTTTATAGCTCCAAGTATTGTAAATTCAAACGATACGTGCACACCCGCGCTCCGGCTCGGCGTAATTTCTCCGGTCCGATAAAAACCGGGAACGACGATGCCGCGCCGCGCCGCGCCGGACGGGCTTCTCTATTTATTATGAAATTTCTTTATGGGTTTACAAGCTTGTCAACGACGCGCGCACCCACACAACCGCCACCGGGGAAACGTATTAACCAACGCCTGCTACCTACCCTTCTCTCTTTCACGTTTTTACACTTTTTTACCAGCTACTCTTTTTCTGCTGCTGCTGCTGCTTCCTCCCGTGCATTGCCTCTCGTTTATGGGTTATAACGCGTCTCGCGCCTTTCTTTTTCCTGTTAGAGTTCTTACTCGAGATTTATTCCTGCCTTCCTACGCATCGGACATTTCTTACATTTACATTCATGTATATTTATTATATTGATAATTGCTTGTATTTTTTTTAAATAGATTTTCCTTCGTGTAATGTAAA
>SHCU01000224.1:15150-30418 GCA_004307685.1 Ceratina australensis | reverse complement strand
AATAATTTTAGTATACATGAATTCAGTAAATATTTGTGGGGGAATTCTTCGAGTGCAAAAGGGTAGTATAGTTGTCTACATGATTTTTTAATGTACAGATGCTGCGTTGGCATTACTCTGGTTTCGCGCGATATAGTTTTGCATCTGAAAGCTGGAGTTTCAATTTCGATGATATCCGCAGAATTTCGTGATTCTCAAATTGCACATTCCCCTTCGGGATACAATGGCTATGATCCTCGGGATATTAAATTGCTTAGACATCGCGAGATCAGCAGAATTGGCACCTCGTGAAACATGTATCAATGTTCCTCTTTTTCCTACGTATTTTCCCCGGAGACTTTGATAATGCAGCAGCATAATCCGATGCGTTATAGAGTTTTTATAAATACTTATCGTTCACCATTTGCCCTGATTTCCCGGCATTTCTCCCCGCGCTTTTTCCTCTATTTCTCTACCTGATCTACCATTCATTCCCCTTTTTTGCCTGTTTTCTCTGATCTCTCTCCATGTTATCCTTTTTCTTTCTCGCCCTCCCGTTCGATCTTCTTTTTCCAGATCGCATTTTCCGTCATGCATTCATACCTACTCATCCCCGCTCGAATAAAATTGTTAGATGCGACTCGAATTCTCATGCGATTAATTACTTACTCAACTCCGCGGCTCAGCTCGATCACTATACGAAAAAAACCGTCGCACGATAATTTAAACATTCCCAAGTATTTCACGGGTTAACATAATAATTCGTTTTATTACAAAAGGCAAGTTGACGATAATTATCGTTAAAAGTGAAAATTACATGACACGAGGAAGTACTTAAGCGTAACTTAATCCGTCGGTAATTACATTCGGATCCGACGAGATTTAAAGTTATCCCGTCCTCTAAAACGGCTGATATCGATTCGGTACAATCAATTCGATAAAATTAATAAAGAGCTTCTGCTAAGCTCCTTACTCGCTGATAAACGACCCCCGGAAGCGGACCGTGGCGGGTTCAAGGGGACGGAAAGGACGGGCACCGCCGCCAGGATTCTGTGAATGTGATTCTATATTTGTATCGAATGGTAATGTAATTACGTTCGCGTTCGCTTCATGACAATCGGGAACAGGTACCGATTGGTGAAGCTCGCCTCTCGCTTAACCACCACCGATACCCCCGCCGCGATATACGACGATACTTTGTACAATTACTCGCGATACGACCGCGGCTTCATTTTATCGGCTACCCTGTGAATTAATTAATGAGTACAGAGAAAACACGAAGACGCTTTGGGGAATTGAAAACCTTGATAATCTTTTCCTAACGGTTATACCGCTTTCTCATTTCCCTAATTTCTAAAGGGTTAACGAAATTAATTTTCAATATCAGATACGTCATTATCTAATCATAAAAAAGTGCGAAATTTTTAATTGAAAGATAAAGTCGAACGCGTCCCTTGTAGTTTTTGATATTATAATCTTCAAAGGTTTAGTGAAACTTATTTACTTTTTGTTGTTCTTTGTTGTTACTTTCTCGTTTCCCTAATTTCTAAAGGATTAGCAAAATTAATTTTGAATTAAAAAATAAATTCGAACCCATCTCTTATAATTTTTGATATTATAATCTTCAAAGGTTTAGTAAAACTTATTTACTTTGTTGTTTGATGGAATTACTTAATTGACGAGCGTAATGTTTGTTTGCAGATCAGCCAGTTGGTCGAGGAAGTGTCGAGGTTACAGCAGAGTCTGCAACGTCTTCAGGAAACGAGCGCACAGGCGACGGCGCGGCTCGAGGAAGAACTCGAGGCTCGCAGACAGCACATCAACAGACTGGAGAGTAAACTGGAAAGACAGAGGGACTATGACGACCTAAAACGCGAGATAAACGCGCTAAGGTCGGTCGATCTCTCGCAGATCCCGACCGGCGAGCCCGGCAAGAGCCTGGAGCACCTTCTAATGGAACGCTCAAAGGCGCTTCAGCAAACCGAGAGCTTGAAGCCATCCAGCACTCCGGAGGCCCTCGGTAAGTCCGGCCAAATCACTTTCCCGGCATCGTTGCGCTATACATGTACATATATACGCGTGCCATACATGTAACATTGAGAAAGAATCCGAATCTTCGCGCTATTCACTTCGAACGGGAAATAATCGAGGTTTCAAAAGAGTACTTGAACTCCACCCGCTTTAGATCAGGAATTGCGTTCAGTCGCCAGTCGCGGCTAAATAATTTTCGAAAAAAACACGAGATACCTATTAAGGGCTGTTCATGTCGATACACACCGCTACTAATTCCTGCGCTAAAGTTCTGGTTTTCAATTCCCGACTCTCTCTCTCTTCGAGGCTACGTCGAAGGGCTCGGTATCGTGTAACAATACAAAAAGGACACGAGTCACGCAACGCGGACGCTTTTGTAAAGAACGAGGGATGACTGAAGGAGCTTACCGAGAGAAAAGGAACAACAAAAATAACTGTTGCTTGCCATTGTGTTCGCACTTCTTCTTTAACTCTGTCTCTCTCTCTCTCCTCCCTTTCTCTCTCCCTTCCCGTTACTATCATCGAGCTAACTTATTTCACTCTACCGTTTTATCATCATGGTTCTGTTTTTTGCTATTATTTTCATCTTTCTCCTGTCGCTATCGCGCTTTCATCTTCTCTCTCTCTCTCTCTCTCTCTTCTTCGTCCATCTCTTCTTTAATTACTTTTCATTTATCCGTCTCGCTCCGTGTTCTGCCTATGTTTCTCCGGGATCCCTTACCGCTTACATTGCACATTTTTTCGAGCTACTCTCTCGCTGTGGCGCGTGAATCAACGTGCCGTTGTAGAAGATACTAACGTAACTCGCACGAATAGTATACGTACAGTATTATGGTTCCCTGAGACCCGCGTACCTCGCCAAACATCACGGACGTCTCCGATCATTCCTAAGCAAGTCCAACCTAGGACCCCAGCCCACCACGCCCGCCGAACCGACCCTATCTGAACCCGAACTACGAGCATCTGCACGCTGGGGAACGCAAACCTTCGTACACGCAAATTTACGGACGGTGTATTGCCTCGCTCCGTTGCGGTGGTATTTGTCCTCCGAGTCGAAGCATTGTTTCCGTGAACAAAGATTGTTAAATGAATTAAAACGGGAATGTACACGATGAACGGCAGAGCGAGAGAGAAGCCCCGTGAACATGAGAAGAGACTCGGACGTCATCGTATCCGGCTTCTGTAGAACGCGTTAAATCCCGCATTGTCACCTTCCGATGGGGCCGAGAGTATTATCCCCGTTCCTCCAGGCGGGACCTAAAAATCCGTCTGAACCGTTCCACGGGCCGATGTAATAATCGTGTGTATCCTCCTTGGCCGTCCGAGAGTGAAACGTCCGGTCGCAAGACACGAGAGGAGACGAGACATTCATTTCGAGCGAACAAAAAAAAAATAAAAAAAAATCATCAGGATGGACATTTCGAAACTCGGTCCGAACGACACGATTTAATTTTTCCTCTCGTTGGGCCACGTTGTTGTTCCTCGTTTACGCGCGTACGGATCAGGCGACGAAGCGTCGAAAAAGAGAGTCTCGGTCGTCAATCGTCCAGGGATACCTTGCCGAGGAACTATTAAGAATTGCCGGCTGCACGCGACAGACGGGCCTAAGAATCGTAGGTTGCGTGTGTGAGCTCGTGTTGACGCGGTCCCTTGTATTTTGGTGGTTGCAGGTGGACTATCGTCACCCCTGCAGCGCGCCTCCACCGCCTCGCCCCACGGGGTCGGGGGTATACCGCCTTCGTCCCACGTATCCCCCCAGCAACCACCCCCGCCGCCCCCGGCAGCTGTCTCCATACCACCGCGTTCCACTCCGACACCGTCTTCGGCTACTTCGACGACGTCCAGCCTCCTCTTCCCACCCCCTCTTCAAAATGTCGAGACCTTCGGCTCCTTCCTCGGCGAAGAAATCGTCGCCAACTGGAGGCGGACGTTGGAGAGGTCCATCATGAACCAACAACAGCAACAGCATCAACAGCAGCAGCAGCAGCAACAGCAACAGCAGCAACAACAGCAGCAACAGCAGCAGCAGCAGCAGCAATCAACTACCCTGAGCCAATTGTCCCAGCAACAGTTACAGCAAGCACAGCCATTGATCGGTCTGCATCCGCCGACCAGTACCAATAGTTTGAATCATCTTCCATCGCCAACAGATCCATCGTCCAGCTCCAACACGCCAGCGAAATCGAACACGCCGTTAGGAACGACGCCGTTGAGTTGCCTCGACGCCGAGAAGGCACCGACACCTGTTTCGGGGCACGAGACGCCCGCGCCGCCGACGCCGTCGTCGACGACCGCGTTAACGTCGCCGCCGAGCTTTCAACCGCCCACGTCGATGATCGAGACGACGACGTCTTCGGCGTCGATCAACGGCGGCAGCATGACGCCCGCCGTGCCGACAGCGCCGCCGCCGAAGAGCCCGGCGGATCAGGAATCGTGTCACAACAATAATAACAGCCATCACTTGGCTAACAATAACATCGGCGGTCTGAGTGTGCTGGACACACTGAAGAGTCCGTTCCGATTCGACGAGAGGACGCATCCGTTTCGATTCAGCGACGAGTTCGGCGCTGCTGGGATGGCCGGCAGGCTCGGCGAGTCGCTGATACCGAAGGGCGATCCCATGGAGGCCAGGCTCCAAGAAATGCTGCGGTACAACATGGACAAGTACGCGTCGCAGAACCTGGACACGCTGCACATAGCCAGGAGAGTGAGGGAGCTGCTGTCGATACACAACATCGGACAAAGGTTGTTCGCGAAATACATCCTTGGGCTCAGCCAAGGTACCGTCAGCGAGCTGCTGAGCAAACCGAAGCCGTGGGACAAGCTGACGGAAAAAGGCCGCGACAGCTACAGGAAGATGCACGGTTGGGCGTGCGACGAAAACGCGGTTATGCTACTAAAATCCCTGATACCCAAGAAAGGTGAGTACAGTACTGTTTCCATTTGTCTCTCTCCAAACGTTCCCCCTACGTGTCTTTCAGACCTGTGCACAAAACGTGACCGGTGAACAACGGAACGGATAATCTCGCATATTACACATGCTTGTTGGTTCGAATGTTCGACCGAATGATATCGCAAGTTTCATCGCACAGAATTCACGAGTAGTCCACGCTCTTCATTGTCGTTTGGGTTATTTTAATCGTCAACAGATTCCGCAAACGGTTTCACCATGTTTTGCTTCGAATCGTGTTGACGGTTCTAGTCCATACCGATGATGGCTTGCTCCGGCTTCGCCGCTGATCATTTGACCGTTTAACTCCTACAGAAAACTTCTCTGCCTCGCACTGCAAATAATCTGTTCTGCCGAGCCACTAACCAATCAGCTGTCAGTTAACTATTTCCCGGTGTCAATGGTATCTCTACTTGGTCTAACTTTACACCGTGAAAACAGGATACGTTTAACCCTCAAACCGGAGGTCGCATCCCTCTAAATTGAAACCAATTGCCGAGGTAGCACATGCGTTGGTGACATCGTGAGCTTTCCGTTCCGAGAGAACGTATCGAAGTATAATGTCGCGTTTTTATATCAGATCTTTCATCGTGTTGGAGATATAAAATCGAGCCGTCCTATTTCAGATTACGCATATTTATAATTCAGATACCCTTTTTGGTAACGATTGCTCGAAATAGAATATCCCAAGGTATTTATAAATCTAGGAATCCCGTGGTTCTATAATGAAGGACCGCGCAACAGGCTTATACACGTTTGCAGAATACCAGCTGCCGACGCCGGTAGGAGTTTCCTACTTAAATAATTACATGGTGCCATGTAAGCAATTGTAAATAGCGATGTGTACAAGAAAATTCGTAGGAATATGTGATTTTAGGAGAGTTCTCACAGGAAGGACTCGATTCAACGTGGAACAGTTTTCTCTTTAATTAAACCCATTATCAGTAATTATGGTATTTTCTTCTGGAAATGAAAGGTTTCATCCTTAGCATCGAATATGCGCTTTCTAGCGGGTTAGCCTGAATTATTATTTCTTTATCATGGCTTAAAAATCAGAAAGCAACCTCGTTTAGCAATCTTTTGTAGTCTGCCTCTCTTTTATGCTCGTTAATAATAGCATCACTTGAGAAATTAAATTATTTAATTATTTTATTTTACGATTAGATGAACGGGTTCTATGAAGCGATGGTGTTAATAGTATTCTAAAGTAAACGATGTTCGAGGAATAAACGTTAGCGTAACAGAGTTTAGCACGTGACAGCGAGCGTAAGGCGAAGTTCAGAGATGACGTTCGATTTGGCCCTTAGTTATCTTAATTAAATTATACAACCAGTTGGCGCATCACGGTCGCTATCGATTGTTTTCTGCGTTTGGCAGCCATATTGTTTAGACTAATAGCTCTTGGGAGTAGGAAACTGGGGATGACTTCTAGGCGAGGGTGCAGCGCGCAAAGAGGGTTCCGGTATAGAATAAGAGAGAGGCACGAAAGGAAACGGGCTCCACGAGAGAGACCGCAGACGGTTCAGATCTGCTTTTATTTCAAATGGTAATTCACGCTTTCGCATAGCGATCGCGAAATTGTTTCAGACCCATACTCACTTCACGCGTGAAATTATTCCATACATTTCAATAATTATTATCGGGATTGATCAATGAAAATTATACTTAACAATTTTATTTTGCAGTCGACGATAAATTCGAGAAATCATTAGAAACGTATAGCTGGACAAATAGAACTTGTGAGAATTTTTTTGATAGGATTTGGAGACTTTCAAATGTTTCCTTTTTCTTCACGATTTTTGGTATTTAATTTCTTTAGATGTAGTAAATGATATTCAATGAACAAATTTAGGGATATACTATTATGTGAGTACTGTATCTGTGAATTTTTTCAAACTCTTCCATACATTATTTATGTTAAAAATTTCTTGAAAATCGTAAATCGTAATCTCGCAATGCGATTTTTATTTCTAAGATTTTCACATTCCAAATCGTGCTAAAAATTCATAGCTGTTCTATAATATGAGCAGTAAATATGAGAATATTTTCCAACATTTACATCACAAATTGAAGAATAAAAAAATTCACAATTTTAATTGTCTTTAAATCATGACCAGAGCAACCAGATTTAATTTCTATTTAAAAAAGGTACCAAGTGACTTGAAAATCTTCTTAAATAAGAACACAAGTTACAGCCCCTGTATTATTGAATAATTTTAACAACACTGACAGTACCTTATCACGGTGCTCGCGACGGTAAACCTAAAACAATTTCACCGCGCCCGAAACACGTGCGAAATCGAATTAAAAATCTATAAAAAAACCTTCCCACGTGAAACTCGCTTTTAAATAGCCGTCCTCTAAAAACCTATTGCGCTGTAACAGCAATTTTTTTACATTTCTCCGCGGCCCGTCCGAAACGTCCATCTGCTCGCGCGAAAACAATGCAAACATTCATTACTATACCGAACACGTACCAAAAACTGTGTTCCGTCATAAAGAATCGCGTTTTCCCTGGTATCCGGCGACATGAATCATTCAGTCATACACGGTCCCTTGTTTTTTTATCGTCACAAGGTTACATTCGTCGGGCCCCGCTATTCGTCTCTCACTTATTAAATCCATCCTGCCCGATATTCTCTCCGCGGCCCGACACTGTATCACAGGCGGCGAAAGAACGGTTCCGTCGGTTTCCGTAAATGAAGTGTGCTTTGCTTCTCCTATATATATTTTTATATTCTTTTGTTTCTCCCGAATTTACGTAAGCGCTTGATATAAGACGGGTTCACTCGCAGTTGTTCGCACATCATCACAGCCGACTTTAGACTTAGCCATGCTGAGAGATTTGGCAACGCAGCAATGGCGAACTTGGGAGTCTTACTTTCTGAAATGACAGATTTCTACTCCGTATTACAATTAATGTCTTTTTTAATAATACGAGTGTCTCCGGTGTTAATATATACGTTATAAAGTTTCTGGAGCCTCGTTGCGACTCGTTATATGTGACATATTTCCTGGATTTTGAAGAAAATTCAAATATCCGGGTAGTGTAATCGGTGCTGATAGCAGAAACATATAAAAGTGGATAGAACCATATAGGATTGTAAATAACGCTAAAATTAACGAAATTATGATATGATGTCAACGAGGTTAAGCTTTCTAGAAGTAAAATAAAGGCTGTGAGTGCGAGAGAGTAAGGTATATGGACGCCGGAGTCCTTGCAATGTTGCCATTTTATTCTCACCATGGGTAGGTCTAGAGTCGGCTGTGACACCATGCGCCCGAAAGTATATTACATTCTTTTCTTAATTCACAAATACATTTATTCTTTATACTACATTAGTTATATATAAATCAGTAGTGGTTAATAAGCATTCTTATAAGCATTAAATGTGTTGGCGATTATCAATTTCAGTAAATTATCATTTAATATCGACGGTAGAGGATGCCCGGACGGCCATAATGGGACGTCCGCGGGCGAAGCGCAAAACGGTCGTACGTATCGTAACGCGTATAGAAAATATAGCTTGACGATAATTCACGGCCGCGCGGGAGAGAGGAAGAGGTCGGAGGCAGACGTCGTGCATCAATGGATTGTCGGTTTCCGTCGAATCGCTGACAACGATAATCATGTGCATCGCACGGGAAAAAGAGAGGATCGGCGCTCGCGTCGAAGGACAGAGTAGCGAAAGTAGGGAGGAAGGAAACGATGCGAAAAAAATGGGCCCTCGTGACGTTTACTCTCTATGTAAAGGCCGTAAAAATTGCAAATACGTGAACTACCCACCTTGAACTTCCGTGAATTAATATTAGCCTGGCTGTGCGGGCGAATACAGTTTCTCATCGGTTGAAATTGAAAAAGTGGAATCTTCTGTCGAATGATTTTTATCATAGTCCGCGGAATTCGAACGAAATGAAAAAGAGTGTATTACGCCCGGCTTTTATTCGAGTTGTACCCCGAGTTTGCTTTTTTTCACGGGAAACTATTAAAATCAGGTAATGGTACAAATTCAGAGTTTTAATCATTGAACGGTTTTTTTTTTATGGAAAATTGCGAATATTGACGTGGATTTTTTTCTATCGTGATTCGCGGTGAACGAAACTCTTCGAATCGGTAAATTATCAGCGGATGTATGGAAAAAGGAAGGAACGGAAACAGTATCAAGAGGTTGTAATCAATTTACATGAAATCTTTTGTAATATCGCATCAATTAAGGAATTAATTAAGGACTCATTGAGCCGAATGAAAGAGAGATTAATAAGTGCGCTCGTTTCCGATGGTTCACGGCCGAGCGGATTAATTGCTATCGATATTTAAAAAAAAAAACGAAGGGAAAGAAAAATGTAGCGTCGTTCGGCAAACGTTTTAATCGCTAATTATTGCACGAAGTTCTTGTTCACGGTTGCAACGAGCTCTTTGTGCCCGCGAACGAGTCGTCGGTTGCTTCTCAATTGAATAAACGTACCCGGCTTCATTGTTCGGAACTTCTGTATAATCGGTCACGATTTATGGACAAAAATCGATGCTTTTCATCTCGAATTGAAAAGACGATATTTCAAAGGTAATAAATAAATTTCCGATGAGGATTTAATAGAGGAGCTGATACAAAGAAGAATCCCCGCGGTGGTTAGTCGCTCGTTTTACCCTGCACACTTGTAATAAATAATCGATAACAAGTTCGTTTCAAATATCTTTATTCAGTTATTACTCGAGCTCGTGTGAGTTCTTACATAAAGGCAATGATAAGGCATTGATAGAGTCACTATGCTGTATTTGAAAAAAGAGTATTAAAAAAATAATTTTTATGATGGATGACGAGAAGATATTTTGGAATTGAAATAATGCAGAAATAAAATTTGACTTGTAACTAATATAAGCAGTAAAACCGTGTATTATTTTAGATTAGATATATATATTAGAATTAGAAGTAAAAATTTAATTAATTTTATTTAAGAAATTTTAGTATATGTATATATTATTATTAATTAATTAAACATAAAGGAATTAGAATTAGAAACAGAAATAGAAGAAACAATAGATTAGATATATGTATTAGATATTCTTCGTGAAAGGAAAACGAACAGTCCTTACTTCTCTGCAAATACGCAGCTTTTAATCGCATCTCACGAACTTTTGGCAGAGACGCAGCCTTAACATCGTATCAATTTCAAAGAGATAAAAAACGTTATTAATATGAATTTTAAATTTGTTTTAAATTATAGTTTCTAAATTTGAATCGCCGAAAAGAATAAATTCATTCCTCGTTTCGGCAGGATGATAAACTCCCGTTGAATTGAGTGCAGACTTGAGATTCAAATTTATTCGAGGATGTTGTTCTCTCGTAAAGACGTCGCGTTCCGCGCGATATGAAGCATCATTTAAACAATTTAGGCGACGCGCGAATATTATATTGGAAAACTGGTTCAATTTATAAATCATCCGGGGAGGTCCGATCGAAGGTTTCGCGAAGCGTTTAAATATCCGCACTTTTGCCAGTCGGGAAACGCAGCCGCCCACGAGAGCCCGGGGTATATTTAGTTAGCACGCGATTATTTTCTGTATCGCAAAAACTCGCGCGAACTTTGCTAAACCCGTGACAAATGCTACCTGGATCGTCGCCCGCTATTCAACGAGCCGCCTCGCCCCGTTTATTATTGCCCGTGAGCGGTGTAACACAATTGATCTAAGCGCGGCTAGCCCAAGAGCAACGCACCTCCGAGATTACCGCAATAAAGATAGTTGGTGCCGGTCCAAGCCTAATCTATCGCGAGATTTTCTTTATTTTGGTTACGCCCGGATCTCCGATCTCAACCTCTTCAACGACCAATACAAACGTACCAACATCAATTTATAATTACATAATACAATACGTATAATATAAAAATGTTCCTGGTTGAAACATAAAAATCTTATACGTCAATTGCTACGTGGAATTATTTTAAGTCAACCATAAAGAATTTACCTGATATAAAAATTCCTCGAGTGCAAAGGATTAATGCATAATATTAACAATGTAGCAGCATAAAACTGATTATCTCTATGGATCGGATTAAAAAAGAAAAATAAATAAATATTCATGATCTGTAAAATTCGATTATGAGAACAAAAAGAAATAAAAATTCCTCAGATGTTCAGTTCCTCTGATTCCATTCGAGGATTTTCGATCTCAACATCTTGAACGACCAATACAAACGTACCAACATAAATTTATAATTACATAATACAATACGTATAATATATATTGGGTCGGTAGGAAAGTAATTTCGATAATGAATTAATATGCAGGGTTTATTAAATAAATGTTCCTGGTTGAAATATAAAAGTCTTATACGTTAATCGCTACGTGGAATTAGTTTAAGTCAGCCATAAAGAATTTACCTGATATAAAAATTCCTCGAGTGCAAAGGATTAATGCATAATATTATAATAATGTACATAAGAAATGTACATACATAACAATGTACATAACATAATGTACATAACAAATAATATACAAATACATAACAATGTAGCAGCATAAAACTGATTATCTCTATGGATCAGATTAAAAAAGAAGAGTAAATAAATATTCATGATCTGTAAAATTCGATTATGAGAACAGAAAGAAATTGAAAGATTTACAAGGATGAGAGGGATATAATTGAAACATCTTGTTAGAGGCAATATATAGATCGGCATATTAATGGTTGTATGAAGAATGGTTAGGTTCCTGGTGCGCTGATTATATGTTTTATTCCTCTATGTACAATAGCTCTTGGTTGATTCATTATTCAGTCCTTATTAACTCAGACGCTGTCTGTTTGGAATTATCTGAAATCGGTGGAATTCCATTTTAATTCATTTACCCTTTGGAGCGTGCTCCGTTTATCGAAACCCAGATACACATCACTGTAATCACAGGACTCTAATTGTATGATTATAATTGTAAAAGTGTTCTACTGCGCGGCTACAAGTACGCTTCTTATATCCTCCTCGATGCGAATTCGCTGGAATATGTACCTACATCAGGGAAACAGAGCGTGTTCATTTTGATTTTTCAGAAATCAACTTCTGGTTAGAACCCATTAAACCGTATAAACCAACAGGAATAGGCTTTTACATCGTTTGAAGGGATTTCCATCTGAAACGAACATTCGCGACCAGTATTTGATGGAAAATGATAGTTTGGAGCAAATAATTAGCGCACGATTACAACGTTCATTGACCCAATCCACCAGAGATAGCGTTATCAGTGCGCGATTGCGATTTCGAAATCTAACTGTAGGGAGTGAAAAAATCACGCACCGTGATTGTTCAATGAATGAGATCGCTACAAATTTTGCGTAATGTCAATATCAAGAATACTGAACGTCCGATAATTCATTTCCAATTCATACTTGAAATCGTCAAATGTTTCATTTAATAGTAAAATGAATTATCATAAATTCCTCGTGACTGTAGAACATTTCGTGCAGACAGATATTAAAAATGTTTTAAATATCGGAAAGCCTATAGAATACGGGATTAAAAATCCGGCAAACGCAGAGTTCGTACTTTGTCCGCTTGCGAGTACGATTCAAAGAAGAAACCCCCGACGCGACGTGACTGTGCCCCGCAGTCGCGCATTTCACCGTCAATTAAACGCAGTGTACGCAGCCACGCAGATCTTGCGCGCGTGGAAGAGAAAGATCCACGTATAGGCCAACGCGAAAGAGTTACGTTCATTAGCGAGGCTACTGCTTCATATAGGTTTATCAGATTTTCTAATCCGGTTGTATCCTTCCGCTCGTACTAAGTCTACGCCGTCTAACCGACGCGAATATTACACGTTCCAACAAAGAATCAAAGAAAAATGATTCCGAAATGATGCATTAATATTGTATTTCGTATGTGAAAAACTAGCTCTTAGTTGTGTGCGTTTTCCTTAGGAGGGACAAAATCCAAGATATTTAAATGCAGATTAAAACTGTTTTATTTTGAGGCATTGATCCTGCATTAAATATTGGAAAATTAGGAAAGAAATTTATTCTTTTGGATTGCCTTTTTAGAAAAAACTCACAGAATCAAAGAAAAATGATTCTGAAATGGTGCATTAATATTGTATTTCGTATGTGAAAAACTAGCTCTTAGTTGTGTGCGTTTTATTTAGGGGGGCAAAATCCAACATATTTAAATGCAGATTAAAACTGTTTTATTTTGAAACATTGATCCTGCATTAAATATTGGAAAATTAGGAAAGAAATTTATTCTTTTGGATTGCCTTTTTAGAAAAAACTCACAGAATCAAAGAAAAATGATTCTGAAATGGTGCATTAATATTGTATTTCGTATGTGAAAAACTAGCTCTTAGTTGTGTGCGTTTTCCTTAGGGGGGCAAAATCCAACATATTTAAATGCAGATTAAAACCGTTTTATTTTGAAACATTGATCCTGCATTAAATATTGGAAAATTAGGAAAGAAATGTATTCTTTTGGATTGCCTCTTTAGAGAAAACTCACACAAGTAAGAACTGTCGGACATGTGTTTTCGTTTGAAAGAGAGCGACACGTAGGATAAGAGAAAGAATTCAAATTCATAACTATGCAAGAGGTAGTTGCTTCGATGCTGTTCCATCTTCCATTCTCAACGAGAAGTGTTGTTTATGGTCCACGGATACGAGTACTTGCGCACGCCAGTTCACATGAGTCTATTTTTCATCGTTCCTGATTTCTGTCAGTTACGTAGACACGTGCACACCTACTTTCCATGGATCAGCCTGCTGCCGCAAGGAATCTCGTTGTAATCGGGAACAAGCGTTCTCGTAACAACCGTTTCTTTTTTTAACACCACAGACTGGGGTATCAGGTTCTCACATAATCGTTCGAAATTTTGTAACTTCCCATTGTCCAGTTTAACACTGTCTCGAAAGACAATTCCGAGAGTAACATTGATTCTCAGACGGTTTGTAACGTGTATTAATTATCCTTTCTCGTGTCATTATACGACTTTTATACAACTGATAAAGTTCTGGTATGATAAGACATGTATAGGATCGAATAAAAATTTCAATTTATATTTACTTGGCTTCCATCGTCGGCCAAGCCTAAATCGCAATATGGATTTCTTGTATATGGCCTCTGGTCATTGTCCTTACGAGCTTGTTTGCTCTTTCTTTCGACGATTCCAACCAGGCCTTTGATGCCTCGATGCGATCTGAACGAACGAACCGTGACGTTTCATCATCCGGGTGAAACGATGGTGGCAAGACCGCGCGCGCAACGGAAACAACGAACTCGTGACACCTACTTTATTCGTTGCCTATTCATATCTATCTATATGCGTGGGAATGCAACTCAATTTTCGAAACGAACTTACTTTATTTTTGGGTTTATTATAACGTTCGGAAATTTCGGTATAAGTGAAATCGTCAATCTTTCGCCGCACAAAATTATGCGTCTTTCCTGACACGTATAGGACGAACTATCCGCGATAAAACATTCGCGCGTATCCGCTGATATTATGAATATAGATGCGACATAAAGAAAAAGCGATATTAATGCAGGAACTCGGTGGTAATTCGAGCCGATAAATCTTTGTACGTAACGTGTCACAGAGTATCGTTGTTCTCACCGCGGTGCGTTAATCTGTATTCCGCCCGATAACGATAATGTCAATTTCATCAGCGTAACCACAAAAAAGTATCGCCTACGGGAAAAGAACTAACGCGTACCAGCGTACAACCTTAGTCGTTTTTTTTTTTTTTTATCAAACCTCTTATCTGAACTGGCAACCAGAAACACATTATATCAATGCATCGAAAGATACATCGAATCTTTCCCGTCGGGAAAAACCGGCCGTGCATTCTCGAGTTTCGATCGAACCGAATTCCTACGAGCAGCCGGATCAGTCGTTAAAATGTTGTCGCAGACTCACGAAAATATCGTATGGGTACGTAGCCGAGGAAGGCCGGTATAAGTCGAAGTCTGCTGGCACGGATTCAAACGCCTCGCGATACGATACACGCGTGCGTGTACGTGTACGCGCGTCCCGCGTACGGACTCCTGCCGCACACAACAGCGGAACGGTACGGAACCTCGACTGTCGTCATTGTCCTCGTAATGTTTCCACCCACCACATTGTCGATTTCTTGAAACATTTCCCGTCGGCCCGATATTCTTGCGATAACTGTAACATCAGTTTCTTGGATCGCCGTCTACATTCCGACCTTAATGACCAATTAATCTTTCCCTCTTGCGCCTCGCGTTCAACACCGCGTTACTTTCCACCGTTCGGGAAAAAGAACGAAACTTCGTTCTATTCTAAGAGCACGGTGAAAGTGCAATTTCAG
>SHCU01000223.1:148696-176908 GCA_004307685.1 Ceratina australensis | reverse complement strand
TTAAACAAAGTTTCTTACGACATTTCTTTTATGCGGTAGAAGCGTGGCATATAAATGAAAGTACAGTAAAAGCGTTATTCAGATACTAATTAGAAGGGCTCTTAATCATGTTAATGGATATCTCGTAATTTAAGCTAACTTAAGTGTATAAATAAAAGAAAGTATGAGGACATTCCATCTGGGTCGTGCAAAAAATTGAAATACTAAAAGAAAATTCATGTGCAATTTTGTTAGATTGGAGAAAGTAAATGAATGCTCGTATTAATCGGATATAAAACGATCCACCTTTATCCAGCAATGGTTATGTGTGAGCATGATTTACTACGATATATAAGTAGATGCGAAACATAGTTTCTCGATGGCCAAAGTTCAAGCAGTGGAACTCCCGAATTAGATATGGTGAATGTTAAATGGCAGGCTAAGAGAAGCATAGCTATCACTGAAAGTAGCCGGAGAGAACCGGAAGGAACGGGTATTGGAGGGTTGTCGAACGACGTCGAAAGGTACCGAATCGGCTGAAAAATTCATGCTGCCTTTCCGATATCCATCGGGAGAGAGAAAAACATCTTTTAAAAGACGAAATGGTGTATTCCGTTAAAGTTAAAGGTTGCGAAGAGCTCGAGAATTCGAAAGGAGTTGTATTGAAGGAGGAATGAGTAAAAATACGGATTCTTAATTTCCGATCTAAGTACTGAATGTTGATGGATCGCGTGTCTGTTCTTTAGCAATGTACATAATTGAGCTCCTTGATCAAACGTTCTTTTATACTTACTTTCATACTTAGTATTTAGTTGGTAACAGAGAATATAAATATAGAATATCAAGATTAAAATGTCCAAAATGTATACAATAAATAATAAGGCAAAGTTAAAGTGGAAATGTCAGCTGAATACATTTTATGAAATCTTCATGCATTTTATATAAATTGCATGAGGTGACTAAATACTTTATTATCAATAATACGTCATTGTAATAGAACACTTAATGGTAATAATACACACGTGTAAATTTTTAAAGAGGAGTATAAATATCGTGAAGAATATAGAGAACTTTTTGTAGGAGCACGGATACCAGAAAAAGAAGCAGGCGGTGTATAATTCGAAATCGATACAGTTGCGCTCGACGTTTAATAGGACGGTGGTTTTCGCGATCCGAATATTATTTTAACCGAGAATAATTAATCACCGATGCTAAGGCCGGCAAGTAATCTCCCGTTTTTGTGCAACCATTCCGATGGATCGTCCGTTTTCTCGGGGTATAACGTAATTAAAGAAATATAAAGGTGTATTAATATTCCTATGGGCTCGCTTGTAATAAACATTCGGGCTTTTTAACGGCGGGTTCTAATTTGCCGATTGCACCGACTCCGCGCTCGTCTGAATCCTCCAAGCGATTTCTGGCTTTCTCCATTCCTTTCGTATCCTTCTTTTCTCTCCGAGAGAACGAATTCATTAGTAGCCGCGGTCGAGAGGGGAAAAAAGAAAATTACAAGATTGTTAACCGAAGCAGCCAGGTTGGACGAGGTCAAAGGTGCAATCTTAATTTCCCACATCTTCAATTACATCCCCGGGGCACTAATCTCCGCGAAGTAACGTCGAGCCCGGCCTCGCCTCGATGCATTCATAATAAATGTGTTTTAAAAAAGCGGGAGCTGATTGTAAGTCTGGTTTTGCGTTAACAAATTGTCTCTTTAATCGTATCGGTCCACAACATGAGACAGGTAATTTCATCTGAATTAATAAATAATAGCAGAATAGCACGTGACTTTGCCTCTGATATTTCTTGACGTATTCCAAGTTTCTCGCTTTAAATATTCAATTCAGCTTCTTACCATATTTGTTAAATTTTTGTCAGGTATCTTATCACTCAGTTATGTCTTCTAATAATACGTGTCCCTCGTGTATAATTAATTACTCTTCCAACCTCTCAGTATTCACTATTTCCAATTCGTATCATCACGTTGTACACAGCCAATCAATACATACGATTCATTGAGGTTAACGCCTACAATATCGTGGTACATCATTTAGGCTATGTACGATAAACACTTCGTAGTAATTATTTGTCAATCACTTTGAAAAATAGAATTAGTTATATTTTACGTATGTATTTACATGTTCAAAGAGACGCACGATTTGCACAACTTGAATCTCTTAACCCAACCTCAGCAAACCGTGAAATCGATCTAGTGGCCTATTGGAACTTAAATCGTGAGGCAAGAGGTTATAATACCAGAGAAGGCATTAGATTGACAGGTCGTGAACATCAAAAGATTTGTATAGCTTTGCTCGTGGCTAACCAATTCGAATAATACCGGAGGGTTGAGCTCGTGAAAAAAGAGACAGAGGCAGTTGTCTGGCAGGAAGTTCGGACGTGAGTTAGGACCTGTCTTAAAAATGTTTCCCAGACAGCATAGCGGGCCGGGTTGAAAAGTTCAGAACGTGACGAGAAATCACGACCGCTTTCACCCCATCGATCACCCCCGGCGCGGCGCGGCTGCCCGAAAATAGTTTCGCGCTATTCCGCGCGACCAAGGATTTCGCGATAAAGTAAATCGTGCCTCCGGATAGACCAATTTCATCGTCGCTCCGAGCCGACCCTCCTCCGTATTCCGGCACACGAGCCGCGCTCGTTTATAGCTTTTGATTTATCTGTCCCGCGTTCGAGCTCTTGCCCAATCAATTACTATTAAAACCGATTCCGCGCGAGCGCTGTAAAATGAATCGGGAATCGTCGCCCGACGGACGAGCAGAATCGTTAAAAAAAAATATGTGCTAATGGTTTTTGATTAGGAATAAAATGCACGTTCCTTTTCGTGTGATACGCCTGATTGACAACTTCTTTATATCTTAGCGAAAACTCAACGCCCACGATAATCACTTTTCGCTACATATTTTCTAGCTTCCATATTCCGAACTCAATAATTGGGGTAATTATTATTAATTAACAAAACTGCACGCACACCGTAATACGGCTATAAAGTTGGACAACTTTTTTTTAAATCAGGTCAAGCGATCTGAGTGTTTTTCAGTAATCAGCTGGATTAATTTGCTAAGCTATATTTTAAATTAAATTAATTCAATGTGAAATGAAATTCGAAATTAAAATTTAACATACTATAAAAATATATTTTAATTTAATCAAATGTATACATACATGTGTATAACTTGGACTACGTTGTAATTATGGGTACGTTTCATTTAAGCCATTTTCGTTTGTCCGTGCACATTTATCACGTTTCCCCGAGGAAGAAAGCAGGAACGAAGAGTCGTATGAGTCCAAACGTCTCGCGTCAACTACACAGCCCGTTTACAAATGAAAAATTTTAACAAATCTTCCGTAGGGAAGAAAACGCGTCGCGTCAGCTCGAAGCTCTCAGGTGCTGGTAATTTGCATATAAACCATATTTTAACGCGAATACAGGCGCGTCATGCGTCGTTCAGTATTGTTTTAACGCGTGTGTCATCCGAACCGGAGGGACATGGGACACAACGGATTTCGCCCGCGTGTAAAGCAGATCGGTCGCGGCTGTGCGCCCAAGAAAATAGAACCGCGACTCCGGGAACGACCGTCCGTTGAATTTAACTTCTAGTCTGTTAGTCTACTTCATATCTTACAGCTTCCTGGTTAATCCACGTATCTGCGCTTCGATTATTCGCTCGAAGCTTCCGTTTCATAAAATATCGACTACACCTGGGAGAGGTACAACATGCTACCTGACAAACAAGCTTGGCCGCTTGGATGAATTTCGCAGACAAGAAATCACAAAGATTTTTCACGGTCTATAGGATCTCTATGAAAAATAAAGAAATATATTAAAATCTAGTATTTGTTCCGAATTTTGTTGATTCGATCGCATGGTTCAAGTGTAATATCCATTGGCGAACGAATTTTATTGGAAGCCCCTAGACATTTGGTACTATTCTTTTGAACGATTGATCGGTGTTAATCAGTTACTAATTACAGTTACATGAACAATCGAATTCTATTTTACAATAGATATTCGTTCAACGAGCTAAAAGAATCCTTCATTAATCGCGCGACGATCCGTACCCTAGGATCGAACAAATGCATTCCACGATATAATTCGGGGGTTGGAATGAACCAGGTAATAGCCCCCGGAATTCGTTCGGCGAACGAATACATTCCACGATATATAACTCAGGGGAAATGTACATATACATATAAACCAGAGGTTGATTTTTCATTTTATTAGCATTTCGAATCTCTTATGATTTGACTATATATAAAAAATTAATACATTTTCTATTCTTATTTTTAATCTAATAATTTTTAATTTTTAAATTGAATTTTTTTTATAAAATGACAATATTAGAAAGCAATGAACATTTCAACATAGAACAAGGACTGAGTTAAAAATGTCTATAGTTGTTGAATCTATGTAAAACGTGAATTACACGGATCACGTTGCACGAAAATCTAGTTAATTATTTATCTACTGAAAATATGAAGGGAAAAAGGAGAGAAAAACCGAAAGTATAAGACGAATTATCGTTTAGAGTCCATTAAGGGGACGAATAAGTTGGTTCCTCGAATTCACGGCGAGGAGAAACCATCTTCCGTTGTTTTCATGAATTCAGACGGTACGGGAACTGTCTAGCGACACCTCCGACTTTTATTTATGCAACCCCTTTACACGAAGACGTATTATTTCACCGCGACGTCATACCGTTGAATTCCCCTTTATTCTCGCACGATTTATTCTACGCCGATGCTAAGAAGCTTGCGACGTTTTCCCTGGATTTCCCGCGACGACGGGCCGCGGCCTATGCCGCTTCCCTCGGAGCGATTCTTTCTCGCGCGGTATACGGAGATGATTGTAAATACACCGCATTCCCGAATACGCCATTCAGCTTTAACGCATTCTCTTCGCACTTACCGCTGTTCCACGCGCCGTTCTCTCCGCACTGCTTAACCTGTACATCATTTCAAATGAGATTGTTATCATGAAACGCTGTTGCTTACATTTCAAGTTATATACAACTGATTGACGTGAATCCATTTATTATTATACGTATAACAGCGTAAGAAAACGTGTGAAAAATTTATTGACGAAGGGTCAGAAAAGTCACGTGACTACCATAACTCCGTAAACGTTTGAAAAGGGAAAAATGCTCGTAGACGACCGTCCGAACGTCTACGTGATAAGCCCCGTTATTAATGAGTATGGCGGTGACGAAAGTATCGATAATCCGATGAAATCGTACACGAAATATTAATGCACGGTTCTATTACAAACGCTTGTTGGCCAGTTCTCAATTGAAAAGTGTCAATTATTGAGTTTTGATTTATTGTGAATAAGATTTATTGTGGTTTTATACTATTCAGATCTTTGAATCGACGAATCATCAAAAATAACTAACATTGCACTATCCAAATAAAAACCGAGCACAGAAATACATTCCTATTATTTAGGTAACTTAATTAGTCTTCTACCCTTAATAGAATTATCCCACTAAGTAGGACACACTTTCTAGCACCCCAATCGGGTACAATAAAAACTAAGCTCGTTATGACACAATACATTATATAATTTATTTTTTATTTTATATATTATAATTGCTAATAACTGCAAGTTGATCTCAGTGATAAAAAAAAATGATACGCAACATTCATACAATAATAATATATAATAAAATTTAATAATTTAATTTCGTAATTAATAATCGTATGTCTTTTAATTCTGCCGAAGAGCTTTCATTCGCTGCTAATTGCTTTCGTACTGTTCTTATCGTTTACCAGTTTAGCTGGAATACAAATCGACGCGACGGCAAGGAGAAGACGCTGGTCGAACAACGTAAACACGGGAAACGAAAATTTTCTCGCAAATATTTGCGCGCCGCCCCGTGCAAATAATCCAGTCGCTTACGGAGACAAAGATGGTAGACGGGGATGGTTGTAAGGATGAGCACCACTGTTTGCACCTGCGAGGGCAAACTGAATGTTGCACGACAGTTTAAAATAGAACCGATCCGTTATCCACCGTCAGGATTAATGCTTCAATTTATACGAATTAAACGACGAAACGTACGCTGAATGTTGAATTCATCCACCGGGACGCCTCTAATGTTTCGCGCTCGCGTTCGTCAACCGTCATTACCATGAAATTGAGTAATCGTTCCCGTCGAAATTAATCATATTTATTTGTAGAACTCGGCGTTGATTAATCATTTTTTTCCCCTCGCCAGCCCGATACCCGCGGCAGGGGGAGAGGGGGACGCGGAACAACAAAGCGCCTCTAATCTCGCGATACTTACGGCGCAAACAAAGAAATTACCTCGGGGCGCACGGGGATGTAAAATCTGTCCGAAACAGTAGCGCCTGTATAGGCAAAGAAAAAGCGTTGTTTCTGGGGAACGTCAGGTACATGGAAATTACCGCATTCCGGCATACCCTGGCGCGGAACCAATTTTAGAAAGTGAAATACGTAGCGACCGAGAGAGTTTACGATTGATACATACGTATGTATATTCAGAATGCAATATCCATTTACAAAAAGGCTGGAGGGTACGAACAAAAATTCGTAACACGTTCAGAATTCATGTTACGCGATACTTCCCGCTGTGGTTTGGAGAAGGGAAATTGAGAACGCGTCAAAGTTTAGACTTTAACTCAAGATTTAGACAAGAATTAGACTCTGGGTTTTACGGGATTGTGGGAAAATTGAATGGTTGTAACTACTGTTTGTAATGTATAAAACAGTGCCGTGTAATTCAATGCTTAGGACATCGTTCAAATTAACGTTACGAATATTTCATGTTACATGATGATTCGCAGTCTACTGATGATACAAATGGTATACATCTAATCAGTTTTAAATAATTTTAGCGAACTACACCTGCGTTACAACATAGATGCGACACAACCAAATCTGTGATCTGGGCATCACGAAGTAAAACGGACAAGAAAACCGCGATATCGAGGAAACAAGATAAAAAATTGATTAGATTGATTTAACGGTTAAGCCGTCGCGATATTGATAAGATATGAGACGTGAATGGATGGTAGCGCGTATCGGGCGAGGGAGCGTCAAACGGCTCAACCGAAAAAGGCGGACAACGTGGTTGTTGCCGAAAATTGATTTCCCAGCTGGATGGCGGTATGTACGTGGTCGCTTCTTGTCGTACGGACGATGAAATCGGTCGGAGACGAAGTGGGAACACTGGAAAAGGATAGAAGCTAGTTGCCGTTTGGCACATCGCGTACCATTGCCTCGGCGCACGTAGAAGCGGAACGGTGAAAGCACAGGGGCGAAAGGGTGGAGAGCGGAGTTACCCCGTACCCCATAAATAACAAACAGATTGGACATTATCCAAAATCAATGCCGGCGAACAACCCGGTCACGAGAATTGTGAACGGGCTTGGGACGGACGGAACGGTACCGGAGAGTGGCCATTATTTTGCGGAATCCGTGCACCGCGACGTGGTCCGACGGTGCGCGAATTTCACGAGCGAAAAACGCGGTATAAAGAGGGAAGGGAAATCTGGGTGGAAACGGAGGGCAGCATAAGGAAGGAATTATAATTGGTTTGCCGATAAACTCGAGTACCGTTACTCGTACGTCGATCGGGTCAGAAGTTAATTCCGACCCCTCGGTCTCCCTCTCCGGGTTCCTTTTGACTCGTCCCGTCGAGATTGGCCCGAATTGAGCTGGTCAGGAAACTTTTACGAGGAGCTTCCGATATCAAAGAAAGCTCGAGTCATTTAATCGTCTACAGTCTACGACGATATACCCTCTCAACTTTTAACTTTACGATCCCTTCCAATCTCTGATTCTTTACCTACCCTCGGAAAAAAGACGGTGACCTATCTACTTTTACCTCCCGTTTCTGCCGTTCCCTTTCATATTTACAGTGTGCGAACGTGTTAATATGTAATATACATCATCTTAATTAATCGTAGGATATATTATCAATTATTACAGCTGTCATCAATTCATTTTCATTTCGCACAAAAAAGAGACATTTTTCACGACATTTTCCGGATCGTTACAGAAATAAATACGTGTAATATACAAATGTGAGAACACCTTAATTTATCATGGAATGATGATTACTTAATATGAAGATATTCTTCATATGATTTCTAAAATTTAAAAAATCGGAAAATACATATATGTACGCACAGTTTAAACTTTCCTCGTCTTCTTTTCATTCTACCTTTCTTTTTATTTCGAGCACACGTACGTGTAGGCTGCCCTCGGTGTCAATAAACTCGTCGTTAACAGCGTTCCGTAACGCGACGCGGTGCAACACATCGAGCTATCGTAATCTCGTTAATGCTGCACGTTAATCCACGAAAATGTCTAGCTACTAGTAAAATTACTGCCTAATGTCCCCAATTAATTGCCATTAATCCTCACGTCCGAAACGCTAAACCCTTTTTATTCCTTTTTCGGAATGCTAGCAAGAGAGATCAATGACTAGCTCTCATCAATTACAAATTATAATGTAATTATCGACAGTTCTATGGAAATACCCGATGATAGTAAATTCTGACATTCGACGTGCTACATCCATTTTACACTTTCTCCCAATTTTATCAAAAGGTATCTATTACTGCCTCCCGTCAGTTGCGAATTATAATGAAATTGTATCGACAGTTCAACGAATATGTATGCCTCACTATCTGATCTCGTCTATTGATTGCCATTAATTCCTACACGCGATTTGTCACATACTTTTTATTTTTCTCGGTACGCTATCGAAAGAGGTCAATTATTACCCACCGTCAATTATAATTCATAATTGAATCATATCGACGGTTATTAAGCGTGCCCGTTGATTAACTTGGTTTGCGTGAATAACGTGCAACGCGGAGTCGTCGAAATTGAGTAATCTACGAGAATTTATGTCATCCAATAATGGTTTTGCCAAATAATTTTGAACGGTTACGCACAAAGGTTGCGATGGAAATTTACATCACACGTACGCGTTCGCGGGTTTATATATTATGTAATAATCATTTTGCGGGGCAAAACGTGTGGTGAATTATTGTATGATTATTCGAGACCGGATCGAATCGTATCAATTAGCATTTTAAATTCAGCCTGTGGTTCATGAAATGTACAACGCTTACAAACTGCCCTGGTGAGATATTCAACAGCCCTTAACCACTTATTTATCAAGTCGTTCAGAATAAAATATTTTATGTATCGTATTCAGTTCTATACCATTATTATGTTATTTTTATAGATCAATTATGTAATTCGTTTAGATAAATTGTTTTATTATACGTTAGAGACGAAAGCTCTCTGGGGTTCTGGGCTGTGGTTCCCCCTATGAATGTTTAAACCCAGGCATGTAAGCGGAGAGGTAGTAGTTGGCCCGATTGGCGGTGATCGCGTAAAGACAGGGCTTGTTACCGCGTTACGGAACCGAAAACGGTTCGGACCTGGTTATAAGGCGGGCCACGAAGCAGCCAGCCGACACACGGTGTTCTTTATTCATTCGGGTTGGTTCAACGAGCAAGGCCATTCTTCGCGCGAGTTTTCCCGGTAATTGCATTAAGTGCACCACGACTGGTAGGTAGGTGGCGGTGGATGCGGGCTAATAGCGGCGCTACCTTCCAACCCGGCTCGAGGGCCTGGTCGAAGTTTCGCGAGAACCGGGGTATCGAATCTGATGCCCGCGTTACGGGGTCTATACGTGTACATTTACGGTCAGAATTACGTACGCGGAACCGTACGAATATACGCTGAAGCGGCACTTTCGGAGAATGGTTATGTCGGGCACAAAACCGCTCGAGTGGTCGCATAATTGGAGTTACCCCGACCCATTCACCACCGCGAATCCTCTCCGTATGACTGCCGATCCCTCTTTCCCCCGTTACCGCTATCTTTTCATTCTTCTTACGACGCTTGAATACGAACGTCGAGCGTAACAGTAATGTCGCAATTTGCGAAACTGCGAGCTGCGAGAATTAATTAATATTTTTACTTTGTTTCTCGTTTAGCTGTGGATTACGAATTGGAACACCGCTGTTAAATGTGATATTTTATATATTCTCACGGTCAAAAATTGTTGCGTGTAAATGTTAGCGCGCAGTTAATAAATTCTCTATCACGTTTCAACGTACACATGTACATACGATTTCACGTGTCATCGGTAGATTAAGAAAACAAATTATCGAATTTAATTTGATTTTCCCGAATCAAAATTATATTTAGCAGGTATCGGAACGTGGATTGGGTAATATAGTGCTCAATTTATTCGAGTAATATTCCAATCAACTGCTCATTACGTTAAATCAATACATAGATATATCCTGTATAATTTAGTAATTAAACTTGCCGATTAAGTCTATATCAATTAGACTTAACTTTACCTGAGATCTTGCCCGGTTCCCTTCGTTTACCCATTCCCTTATATCAATAAAATTTTACTCGGTAAAATATCGTATCACTGGGAAAGTCAATACGGATTTAACGATTAATTAATTTAAATGGGATGTGAAGCGTGCTTTGCGGGACATTATTATGTTAATAAACAAGTATTAACTGTGAAGTTTCGATGTTTGGATGTGGATATTACAAATTGTAATTTAATGGATAGAAAATTGTCATGTTTGAACGCAGGCTAAAAATGTAATTACAACATCATAATATTCAAATTATCATAATAGTCCTAACAGTACTTATCCGCCGTGTGTGCGGTATTATTTTTGATATTCCATTTTAATCCACAGGCGAATACCTGTATTTGGAGAACATCGTCGATATTGGATAGAATCGAGCACCCGTAATTCGAAACGAGGTCAAGAGAGTTATTACAAGTTCAGAGAAGGAAACTTGTAAGGGCGAGAGAATATTTCGACACATATACGTATATATTTCATCTCTCTCACTCTTTTTTAACGAAAATTTTATTATGGTCGATTTACGGACTAACAATCATCTCTTGAGATTGCAAAGTCACACGAAAATAGAAAATGATATTGGACTTTTGATCCCTGACATTTAATTTCCCTCCACAATTCACAATACGATCTTTTTTCTTATTTTAATTTCCATTGAATTCAAGCGCATTGAATACTTTCAATTTTCCTCTATACAAGCTGTTTCAATTTCTATAACAAATTCAATAGCGTACTGTATTATAATAGAGACAATATGAAATATTCCAATGTACTGTACAGAATTAAAATAGAGATGATATGAAATTTTACTTGATATTTAACAGACACAAATTAATTCGTTCTATGAAAACTTTGTACAGAATTTAGTAATCCGGGACATTAAAAAAAGAAAATCATGTTTCACCATCGCGTAGCCTTGTTAGGACGTAACTGCCAAATAACACGTAAAGCACAAAGCTAAAAATAATGGGCTTTTAAATAACAGCGAGGTATACACATATACCATGAGGTGAGTACCGAGAAAAATGTATTCTCCCTGAGAGTAACTTTTCGCCTACGTTCTTTCCATAATACTCATTCGAGCACTTTCCGCTCCAAAGAACCGCTAACGACAATGTATCATTTTCATCCCTTGCTTCCACGATACACAAATTTCTTACTTGTTTCCTAAAAAACTAATGGGGGCTAAGAAATATTATTTTTGGTAGTAATCGTCTATTCCCTACCCTTCAGTCTTGAAAAGCTCCTGCTCCTAGGATAGTTGAAACTGATTCAATTTCGATGTGACTTTAATCTAAACGACAAACTTCACCTCGGATTTGCCTGTAGCATTGTTAATGACTCTACGATACAGTGAATAATAATTCCTAAGAGCATAATAAACATATATTTTCTTCATAAAAATATGTCGCATATAATTGGACACGGATATTTGCACGGATATTTGCGATGTAATAAAAGGAAATATGTAGAAATTTTTTTATTGCCCGAACGTGCAGTTGAACGCGATCGGTATAACTGACAGACGCAATGCTTTGTTGTCCGGGCATCGAGTTGCGATGCGCGTAACGGAAACGCGGGCAGATACGAGAGGAATCGGACGAGAGTGGCAGCGTCGAATTACTTTCGAAAAGGGGAGCACGGTCGGGGAGGGGGACGATAGCGACCGCTGCTCAATTAAAGATAGTATCGAGCATGTGTCGGTGCGCGCGTAGACGCGCATTGCAATTGTCCGGCGCAGATTTACGCGCGCCGTACGCCGCACGAAAGGCGCAATTACACGGAGATATTCCGCGCTCCGGGCTAAACGATCGGGGCAAACCTCGACACTAAATACACTCTCACGCTCTGTACACGGGCAACCGCCTAGAAAGATACGCGCGCGCAGCTCCCGTGCCCTATGCTCTATTCTATGCAAACGACACGACCTACCCTATTTGCGTACAGGACCTTCGCATGCACGGTGACTAAGCAATGGAATATTCATATTCCCGGTGCCCAGTGTTTTAGGGGTCGGTTAACGTTTCCGCTAACCGGACGCAACGCAAAAACTGTTTCAATTTCAGCTCGAAATGCTTGTACTAACTAATAAATTTGTGAACCAATGGAAGTTTGGAAGAAGGTGAAGCTCTAATAGGGTTAGATCCATCGATCGGCAAGGAAAAGATGCAGATTAATCCTCGTCAGATTGGGATTCCTCAACAATGGCTGATTCGTCAGGCTGGGGTCATAGTACCTGGACTAGTTCTGCCGTGGACTTACAGTGACGGGATGCAGATACGTATAGGTTATGTGCCTTCGAATGACCGTGGTACCCCACGACTGCGAAGAAGCAATTTTAATCGGTAAAAGTCCAACGTAACCCGAAACTCCTCACGCAGGAAACCAGATGCCTTTTGAGGATTTCCTAAGGTCATCCAATGGTCATGGACTACGTTCACATATCCCAGCACACGTTTTAAGAATTATACAAAAAACTGTCATTGTGGCATTCATATTTTTCCATAAATGAGATCAAAATTTTGCGTAATTTTCAGTGAATAAATGTAAAAGTTCCGGGTATGTAGCAATTCAACTTACTTTCCGTGTACGGATTAACATTCGTCGGATGCCGTTACGAGGCCAGCGTTGAAAACAAGTGTAGATCTTTTTTTTTTATTAAAACCTCAAGAACGGATCCGAGTCGTGAAAGGGGTAAAAGTTCCAGCTCGTAGCGCGGGGCATTATTTTCACGTAGCGTTTATGAAACGCTCTATAGAATGGCCCGTGCACCTGCCGCCTCGCGACATCTGCGCTATCGCCGTGTTCTTGTCTTCGCTTCGATATTGGCCGAAGCGAAGGCGGCTGGTACACGGAATATTTAGAATTTTCCGCGAGAACTAATTTTGCCCGATCACGTAGCCTGTTACCCCCGATGTTATTCCCGATTAAACGCGATCGTTCCGCGTGTCAGTAACATCCTATGGGGACGATCTCGACTCGAATGAAGATGCTGGAGGGTTTACATTTAGCGCACTCATAAATATGAAACAGGCTACACTTGCATACTTACGTTTTAAGGTCTTAGTAATTACGGGCAAATAAATTTGCTCGATGACGGTACCATTACCCCAAGATGGTAAAAAATAAAGATCGATAATAATAGCTTCAAACCTATTTGCATAAATTTCACAGAACAATGATTCACTAACAAAATAAAAAAAGTAATTGTTCTTTATCCGTGTCCAGGTATTGTTATTGACTGAAACGAGTTAACGCTATTTGAAACGTGATATGAAAAAAAAGGTAAATAGTGAACAGTCGCGCTATCGCGAAACTTTCACGTATGAGAAATTATAATGTACGTTATGTAGCTATAAACATGTGCGAAAAATGTATGAACGCTGCTGTTTACCGCAGACCTCGTAGCTAAAAACTTTTCTTTCACCCGTCTCCGGCAAATTGGGCCAACAACTTCTTTCCAGCTGTAATATCTAAAATAACCAGTAGCCGCAAACTGAAATTTACGGGTGTATATTAATTATGGAGAGTGGTCCGGCAGCTATTATCACCCTAAATACCGGCGAAGCTATGGGACTTCCCTAACTTTTGCCTACCAATGCGCCCACCCTCTTTTTTCCCTCCCGCGCCTGAAACTTTCCACAACTTCATTTCCATCGCGTCTGGTGCACGCGAGCAACTGGAAAACGCTTCTCATTACGACACGCTCTACTCTCGATACACGTGTTCGTATCTCAGATTACAATTCGATCTCTCTATCCCTCCATCTTTCAGTTCACATCACGATCGATTTTCGTCAGCTCTTTCAACACGTCTTCACTCCTTATTACACTGACTTCTAATTGGCTGCACACATTCCTTTCTTCTTAATGTCTTCTTTCTTTAATGTCTATTCCCATCTTGTTAGGAATTGGTTGAAAATCATTCCATACAATTCTTAAAAACAATACCTGGCTAAAATTAAGCGAATGCTTTTTAGCGCGATGTATCAGATTTACCGAGATTCATGGCTGACGTTCGAATAACGGCGACAGGTTAAGAAGAGTTTTGTAATCCTTTTCGCGACGCATCGGGATATTTCGTCGGAAACGGTTTGTCGGAAACGGCGACGAATACGCGACGATTCGACGGAGAAACTTCAAACCCGTGCAACGAACTTCCGTAATTTGCTCTCTTGCCGTATTTCTCCCGGGGACCCTTCGGCCCGGGAAGCTCCGCTGAAAGAGAAACACGGCGCGAGAGAGACAGACAGACGAACGGAGATAGACGGAGCACCGCCACTGTTCCCATGTCGCGCTCTCTCCTGATTTCATTTGCGAAACATGTATCAAATATCTATAGGAGCTATTTGCCCGGCGCGGCGCGGCGTGACTGCGAAGCGCAGCGTCCTAACTTCGCCCCGCCGCCCACCGGCGCGCGGCCGCAGCCCGTGTTTTAGCAGCTAACGTATCGTGCAGCTCTGGAGATTTCGACTTCGCTCCTGTTCCGCTGGTTCAGCGGTAGGCAGCGCTGCGCCGCGAGCTACGTCGCCCTCGGGATCGTTGGGTAAAAATGGAAATACGCTCGGTATCACGGCGGCGATTCGTAACTGGAAATTTCCAACCTGATAACTTTTAATTGTGAACTGTCCTGCCGTGTGATCACAAAGCTCGGAACCGCAAAACAGTTACCATTGTTCCAACGGGTTTTAAACGTTTTAAACGGCGTAACATTCCTGTCTGTAACGAGCTGCATGGAAAAAATTCGAAACTTTGTAACGATTCAGACAGCTCTACGAAACGATGAAAAGTTCGACTCGGACATAATTTCCGTGAACGGTAGAACTGTTAAAAAAAGGCATCACGTCTGAATTCGATGAAGATCTCTTGAACCTCCTTCATCATATTTCTTAAAAGTAACTTTGTCTCAAAGCTAGAAATCAATGAAAAGTGAGACCGACTTTTAATGATTTTACCAATAGTATTTTATGATTCTTCTTTAATTTAGGATGGAGCAGCCGTGACAGTCGTTTGGCATTACTGGATTATTTATTGCCGCGTCAGTTCAACGGGTTTTCATAGTTACTCACCTGCCGGTACGAATTAACGGATCCTCGATGCGAAAACTTGCTCCGAACTTGGCTAATTACGGCATGTCAACTTTTAGCACCTTCTCGCATTCGGGAATTTACAACGCAGCGTGATTAGTTGATTCAATGGCAAAAGTCCGCTGATTTATATGCATGCATAGGGTTCACTACTTCTTGCAAAATAATTTCCATGAGGTTTCGGGTCGATCTGTCGGAGACATGGTTTTAAACACCGCGTTATGTTCATGTACTATACGGTTATTCGATAAGAGCCGTGGAATTGAAATTTAATGATATGGGATCTAACATTTACTCCTTCTTTTAAGAGTAAACCTAGCACTATCAGTCAATGAGACCGACGTCAAACTTCTATACAATCAATTTCTATGTATTTTTAATTCTCTTAAATGTTTTCAAATTTATTTTAATAACTCAGTAACGAAACTTCATCTTGCATTTTGTAAAAGGAAATTGCTGTATAGGACAATTCGCCCCAACTACCATCTTCTGCTCTAACATTGTTTCCGGAACATCTTGTATGGTACAGGAGCTTTTATTGAGTTTTTTATTTGTATTATAAATACAAACATGAAATTATAGACGTAATACTACTACTTAATATATAAATTAAAAATGAAGTATTATGGTTAAAGACTAATATTGAAATTATTTTAAGTATCTATCGACGTTCTAATCGACCTGCTTATTACTGATAATATTCGCTGGCTACTTCATAACCTGGGAGAAGTTCGATGAAGCTCTACTTGCGTAAAACATTTCTGCTCTTCCCAGGTGCGCGCGTGTAGTCGGTTCACGGATTACATCAGTAAAAGTAGCTATTATGTATGCGGTTGGTCGGCCGTCGCGGTAAGAATACGTACTTTCTTAAAGGGAAACAGGCCGGTCGCAGACTGATTTACATGCATTCATGATTTATTTATACTCGGTTTACCGGCAAACAGGTAGAATTTTATAGCAGCCAACTTTATGAGACGCAATCAAATCCCGCATGTCACCCAGCATGTTGAATCCGAGCGAGCACCAGACGCCATACCAGTGTTTCTCAACGTGGGGCCCGCCGCACTCTACACGAGGAAATTCGGTTAAAACTTTTACATAAAACGAAACGATGAATTCGCGAGTGAACAGAATCGATGCAGAATACTGTAGATGGTAGACAACGTGTTAAGGCATTGAGGTCAACGTAACCCTTTGTACTTAAGAGATGATTCTATACAAAAAAACAATTACTGTTTTATATATTGCTGACTAAACAAAATTTATGTTACATCAGTTTAAAAATTGTCGAAGGAAAAAAATGAATACTAATTTTATATTCTAACCATTTAATAAAAAAATTCGTCGAGCACAGAGGGTTAATAATGTATTGTAAAATTTGTAAAATGTTTCATAGAGTTTTATTAAGATGATAAATAGTAATTGTTAAAATGTTAATCCTTTGTGACTGCTTTTATTCAAGAATGCACACTCTTGTACGCTCGATTATAAAAGCAGCGTTTAACCGTATGATGCTGTAATTAATGTTAGGTACTTACATTTGTTGCGGAACGGCAACATTTGCATCGTTAATTAAAACCAATGTCCCATTCTTGATTAACACGCTTTTAAAAGAATTGCCGATGATCCAACGTAACGCTGATGGGCAGGCCTCCATCGGAAAATAGAAATCGGACGCGTTCGAGCGTGAGGGAATTTGTATCGTTCTCTCGGCTGTGCCCAAAATGAGCAACGCGATGAATTGATTACGATGAAACGCTCTAACTCTAAAGAAATGTCAGTCAATCGTCCGCTCTGGCTCGGCTTTTTGCGCGATCGTTCTATCGCGCCGCCCGGGAAAGGTTGCGCCCTCCCGCTTTTAAATTAACTTCTTTCAAATGGTAATGATTGGGAAAGCACCTAAAGAATGTTCGCGTTTGATCCCCGCGCTCACCCCTCAATTTCTATCCTTTGAAAAATGAACATGCCCGCGTAATACATATAAATCATGCAAATGAATGACACAAGCTTGACACATACATTTTAATTACTAACATATTCATTCAGGAATGTGATGATTTTATTAAGGGAGAGGCTAATCTATGGCCATTATGTAAGTAATCGAAATTCCGAAAAAATAAGTTTATCAATTAATTCACATCGTATTTAAATTAATGTGGTTTATAATAAATTTTCATTTGAAGCGTTACATGAAGTAGAGAATATTTTAGTTTGCGGCATCGCATAACAGGAATTACGATGGGAGATGCCAGGACCAACGAAGCTTGATAACTACAAGGCAAAATATTCGTAAGCTATACAGGTGATAAGAATTTATAAATTAAAAATTGCGGATCGGGACTCCTACGAGCGGGAATTATTCTTCGATGCGAAATCGAATTAGAGTTGCAAAGTGCCGAAAAGTGGGAGCGGCCTGAATTAAAATTTAACGCTAACGCGGCATTTGAGCGACCCGAATAAAAAATTAAGCTTTCGGCAAGGGTAACGTATCAGGTAACCCCGTTTCCCCGTGTTCTTGTAATAAATTATCACTATCTTAAGTAGAGAACAGCTAAATATAGCACTCTGATTACCTTGTTACTTCACGTTTCACATTCACCGCTAATGTATACAATAGATACATACAACAGATACGCACATTTAATTGGGTATAACAAAATCTGGCAGCGTGAAAATATTCCATACAAGCTACGTACATACATTTAATTTCGTATAACAAAATCTTGCAGCTCGATAAAATCCCGTGAGACGTTGAATTTTGAAATAACGTTGTGATTATCTCCAGCTTTAGCTGCTATTAATTTTTCCCAAAATCGGTAACTCGGTGTCAGATTAAAGCGAACATAAAACATGACTACCGGGGCTACGTAATCGACTAGATTAGTATGTATGTATCCCCCGGATCGACTATTCGATTGGATGTGCTTCCTTCCGCGAATCGTCAGCCGTGTCGGACATGCTCGTTCCCCATGAATTATTATCGTCGCATTGCGTTTTCCAAGACATCAGCTTTCGAATCCGCGCTTCATGCAATGCCAGCCAGAGACGTTTTTCCGATACGGATCCGTGTGCCCGTCCGCTTCGTAATCACGTTACTAGACTGTGTAAACTTTCCGGTAAGTTTCCTCTAAATCTATGATACCAGCAGAATGTATTAATTTAAGTTACCGATAAAAGTCACTAAATAATATACGTGCTCTTTCAGATTGCTATACGTGCGCTTTAAAATTCCTTCATTTATATTTCAGTTCAGGAGTATTAAAAATTGACATGGCATTGGATTAAATATTAGTGATATGAGAATTATTATAATTAATGATATTAATGAATATGAGAAAATAAAAAGGTGCGCTAGGAAGAAAACGCTCATCTCATGCATAAGAAATGATCCAATGGTACTATAACTGTGGATGTAATTATTAGTATACTAAAAAAGTGATTGTTTTTTAATGAATCAAAGTTGTGCATCTCAGGAGATGTTAATTTTAAGGCGGATAAAATTCGTGCTTGTCCGACAGGGGTCGTAAAAATGAATTGAATCATTTATCAACTTCAACTTTTCGTTTCGTCTGGGAACGTTGGAAACTGCGATTCAGCTGGAGGAAAAATTCAAGCTTTCTCGCACGGAAGCTTAGTCCCATGTAGCATGCTCCACAATCTAATTTGAACGAAATGTAAGTGCAACATGTTTTGCGTTTCACCGTTAAAACCCGGCACGGGGAAAACTCGAAATCAAAGAGTTTCGCGGTAACAGCGAACGAAGGAAGCGTTTTCCCGACGATTTTGCATCCAACGGCACCGGTATCGTTCCAGCTTTTCGACGGAACAAACGTTCCACCGTTTCGCCGGCGCTCCACGAAATTCTTCCTTGTTTCCGCGGTCGAACGAAAACAATTATTCGTGAAGCATCCTCGTTCTTCCTGGAGCAGCGATAATTTCGTTCCCACGGAAAATCGAGGACGCTTTCCTATGTTGATTTTCACCGGAGCGGCGTTCTTTGTGCGGGGACGACGCGAATCCATTCTCGCGACACGGTATTTTAGAAATGAACGTACAGTCGTTTAATAATTACTGACTAATTTCTGGTCCCTGTTTCAAACTGGACTTTTAAATAGAATTCTTTGCAATAATTTAGGGGAAGTACAAGGTCAGTACAGAGAAACAAATAAAATTGATTTACTAATTTAAAATCGAAATAATAAAATTTCGAATAAAAGAGTGGGAGACGGGAACGAACAACGTGGTATTTTAAATATAAACGTTTTATTATTTCTGCGTAATGTGAAATTTTTAAATAAATCACCGTCTTATCGTTTAGGAAAGGTATAGAAATGATGTAGAGACATATGATCTTCTGTTCATTATTTGTAGTAAAATCATATCAATAACGGTTCGGATAAGAGAGTGGAAGGTGGGAACTAAGCGAGATATATCACACGTAAGCAGTCTAGGTTTTCTAGTTTTTGGGGAAGGGCGCAGTTTCGACTATGCTTTCTATTAAGGCGGAATTGAGGAACGTCGGTAGGAAGAGATATCCGTACGGGGCAAGAGGATCAACGAGAGTAGGAACGGCGACGGGCAAAGGGGAAACGAGACGGGGAGCCGCTAAATTTTTCCGCGGTAAAAATTGCTTGGAGCAGCAGCTTAACGAAATGGCTTTTGCCCGTTCGAGAGACATTTCCATAAGGCGGGCCGTTTTGGAATTTTCAGACGCGGGAGAAAACCCCGGGAACCGGCGGAATAAAAAGCTCGAAATATTTCGGCGGAGCTTTCGAAGCAGCCTGGTAAGAATTGTTCCTTTCCGCGATAACGTTACCAGAATATTTTCCTTCGTAACACTTCAGAGACTGTTCCACCGTTCCCAGACGGCCGCCGAAGTGAAATTCTTACTTTTCCAACGTGCCGGATCAGAACCCGCGGCACGAATTAGCATAAATTTTTTAATAGCCGCCCGGCTTAATTTCCTCCATTTCCTCGACGGCGGTATCCAACAATTTTATGAGAAAATTCATTTTTCCTAGGTCGATACCGGCTTGGCTTACAAGAAGCTCGACGTACAGCTCAAGTCTGATTAATAATTGACTTCTACTACTTACTGCTGTGAACGTCTTAATAGCGTTTATTAATTATTACCTGAAAAATATACGAATTCAAAAAATTCTCATTGAGCTCAGAAAAAACTTTCAAATCACATTCAAGTCCGATTAATAATTGACTGCTACTACTTACCCACTTGATAATGTTTTATCCCAATATTAATGGCAATATCGCAATTCCGAATTATTAGATATGAGATATACAAATTTGGAAAATTCAAATTTTGTCCGTTAACGTAGTAAACTCAGTCCCTTAGAGTCCCTAAAAAAAGTTATGTGGTTCCATATTAAAATAAATATTCCGTTTTGAAATGGCAATATTTTTTTAAACACTATACGAATACTAAAGTACTGACTGCTGGTTTATGCATCTTTAAAATTTGTCCGCCTATATGTCACTTAACGAAGTTATTGACAGAACGAGGAAACACGGGGCGTGTACCTTGTTGGTTTATAGCTTATATCTAAAAGCTCGGTCGCATTACGAAGGTGATTACTCGAAACCGGAGCACCGGATGCGCGTACATATAAATTTCGCAGCAACATTGCCATTTCGAAACTTTCCATGCTTCTGCACCGAGGAAAAGCTTTGGTTGGCTTTGCTAAATGGGCTAACCAAGCCCAGATCTAACACGCAACGAACCGTCCGCCTTTAGACGCGTTAACCCCTTGATTCACTGAACGTGAGAACCGGCATACTACGCGTTAATGCTCCCTTGCACCTAATAATTCTTTCACACTTATACGATTGGATTAACGTTCTATTATCAATTTTCGAATATTCTACGATATCTAACAAGAACTTATCAATTTTTATCATAAATAATTATATAAAAATAAAAATATAATTGTTGGAAATAGGTGTTGGAATACACCGTTAGACGCAGAATTTAGAAGAATATCGTTTCCATGACTTCATAGATCAAACAATATTTTGTCAGTCTTTTATATCTGTCAATCTATCATGTCAATCAGTCTCTTCTTAACTGCGAACTTAAACGGATCGCCAAATATAACATTGTATTAATTATACGTATATTCCAACGCGTGTTCTATATTTGAAATACATTCTCTGTTTAAAATCAACAATAATACAATAAAAAATATAAATAAAATACAATAAAATGTTTCTCTTTTTTCTTTAATATAAACTATCCGGCCATACCATACAAATTTAATGACAGCAATCTGGGACCCCTATTTTTCACACAACTCCGTGTGAAGTTATAAAATGTATTTATGTTAACTTAACCCGAGGTACTTAAATTATTCAAAAATTTTGTTGACGTCTCCTGGTGTATTAATTAATCGACACAAATTTTCCATTCAAGATCTGTCGGTTCCTTTCCTGAACCGTATGGACCTCCTTAAACGATCGTTCTTAGAAAGGAACATCCTGCGAGCAGAGAGAAATTGTTCACATTATTGCTGCCGGTTGTTAAAACCCGTGGAAACGAAGATCTCGTTAGAAATTGAAAAAGTTCCGAGATCGGTGCTCCGCGCGCCATTTACTCGTACTAATCTATTACGTACCGATTATCTCGCGCCGTAAACTCGTGTCCCGGTATCTCTTCGCCTCGTTAACTCCGGCGATAAAATCAGCGTCGATCCGATCGATGCGAGTAAGCGGGGTGGCCGGGAGCGGGCGAGAAGTTTCTTCGCCGCAGCCCGTGTAAATCTCGGCCGGGCACCAATGCCACGATAGGAATAACGTTGCGGGAGGAATATTAAAAAATAAATCGGAATTTTAACGGGCGGCGAATAAAACGCTGATACCGCGTCCCGGTTCGATCGCTGCGAGTGGCATTCACGGAGAACGGCGTTACCGCTCGCTTCGAAGACATCCTGATATTCTCCATAATGTAATTTCTCCCTCGGAGATTTTTCTTCCTCATCTGATTCGCTCGACCCCGTTTTCGCAGCCATTAAGTATTGATCGCCCCTCTCCTCCTTTTCAACTCCATCTCTCTCTCTCTCTCTCTCTCGCCTTTTCATTCTCTCCGAGACAGTTAAAGATCTTATCGCTTACAACTTGCCCGGCATAAAAATGCTGTTTCGCAAACCGCTTATCCATGTAAAGCGAAATTACCGCGGTACGATCGGTGTGCCGTAATAAAAATCCTCGACGCCGCTTTTTAATTGCTCCGCGGGAAACAATGTGCGAGGTGTGATCGATAGGAACTTCGAACAGATCGTAGCTAATAACTCTGAAACGCTATTGAGATGGTCGAAGTAGTAATGGTCAGTATTAATCGGATTTGAAAATGGCACAACTGCTTATAAGCCAGTATCGACGGACTACAAAAATTATTAAACGTTTTTTATGCTGGAGATGGTGAAGTTCTGAGACCCGGCGATCGAAACAGCGACACGTTTAATTACAGTCGCAAGCGAATTAACAGTTGAATAAAAGAATGTTTTCCAACGTGACGCGTCTTCGCAGTTTCGAACAGTGATACTTACTATTCCGGTTCAGGACGAATGCAGGCGCTGGAAGTAATTGTAACTTCCCGCGAAGCAGCGACACCGTCGTATTGTTTATCCGTAAGGAGGAGATTTCTTCAAAGTAGGCTTACCGAAAGTTCGACGATTTATCTTTGATGTTTGCTCCGGCTACAGTAGTCGGCCAACCGGGCTAAGTAAACTTCAACGGTGTGGCCGATCCATTAATTAAGTTAATTAACTCTAGACAGGTAACACGACACCGCTATGGACACCAAGCAAACTCTAATGTCGGCCCAGAAACCGGCCATCGCCATGGTCCCATGTACAATTCCGTTCGTGAGTGATCACAGCCGAACAAGGTCGATAAGAAACGAAACAAACGGTATCATTGACTGAATACAAACTATCGAATCTGATCAATCGAATAAGCACTGGTCAAATCAGACGTTGCAACTGTTGATTCTTCTGGATTTATTAATCAGGATAACATGTACGAACGAATCTACTTATTTTTAATGCGCACTTATCATTGTACGTAGGCGACTAAATCATGTCTGTAATTACCGAATCGCGAAATTCCAGCGCGGTCTGGTGTTATTCTCGAGCATGTAGAGATATTTAAATGAGCGAGGAACAGTTGAAACTTCGTAGAGTTGACCGCGAAACAGGATCAAGGGATGAAGTTATCAAAGAGGAGGAAGACGTCGGCCACGCGTGAGCACACGACAAATCTCAGTTTCAGTTTCGCGTTGAGCTAAGACATTTCTCCTTTTGAACAACCCTAAATCTTTGTGAATTATGATCCCAACTCTGTCTCGGGGTAATACAATGAACATTGACATCAATTTATACTGTATGTGCCATGCGCTGCTAACGGTGCTTAGCACCAAATAAATGAAATGAAAGAAGCATCAAGTATAGTCCGTTTCCGACAAGTTGCCCAGTGAAGATCATTCTCTTTCTCAGTCTGCCCCTTCTCTCTTGCTACCATGTGCTACATCTTTATTAGCTATGGCCGATGACACTCTCTCTCGATATGCTCGTTGTTATCCCGTGTCGTCAGCCGCAGCCAACAGAGTTCTGCACGGGCCGGGTTTTCCCACTATTCGGGCCAATGGGACTTTGCGATAACGCGAACATGATACTTTTTTGCTGCTGGCCCGTGCAGAACTCTGGCAGTCAATAACGATGTAGCGCATAGTAGCAGGAGAGATGGAACAGAGTGAGAACTGTGTCCTTGACTGGCCAACTTGTCGGGCACGGACAGTAAATGGTTTTCACCATCTATATAACTCGTAAAATTTTTCACGAATTTCTATGAAATTTTCAGCATACATTTAAAGCTCGGATAAGAAATTTAAAGCTTCACTTCTTTTTCTTACAATTATTTTAGAATTATATTTATGTATCTTTCAATAGAATAATCTACCTGACCGCATACAAAAGCTTAGATCGTATAATTCTTATTGAATACCGGATTTAGAGTTAAATGCACCTATTCTAATGTTGAAATTCAAGGACTGTATTAAGCGGTTTAACTCTACACAAGCATGTGTTTCAGAAATCTGTTCTGCTGTACAATTTTGGTTGCCCATATGCAATCAGGCCAAGTGGCCAAAATATGGTAGGAATTGGAATACTAGGAAAGGAATTGTGTCTATGGTGATAAGATATCCGTTCTTCGTCAGTCGTACAAACAATTATGTCGGTTCGAATACAATAAAATTGAACCATAACTCAGCGAACTATGTATTTATTTGTACATCCAATTATTGTACAATCCTGTAAAAGTGAACCGCTTTAATGGCATGAGCGTGTAGGGAATAAGCGTAGGGATTGACTGGTTAAAAGTCGACTGTAAAAATCGTGTTGGACTGTGTAGGAAATGTTTGTTTGTAAGAGCCGACCGATTTATCGGCTCTTACATTTACCTTCAAACTCGATTTCCGATCGGAAACGGTATTTACGTTCTCTCCTCGAAGCTTTACGCCCCGATGAATCCCTTTAACATTGACGAGAACCAGCATTTTATTTACCCTGGCAAACGAACGTAAAATGTCTGCAATACGTACGACTGGTCGCAGAGCTCGTCGTTTCTCTATTTAACTGAAATTTCCGTTTCTTAATGCCGTTCGTGAACAGTTGGCGAAATTTCATCTGCATATGAAACGGAAACGGGTCGAAGAACGCGATAGTTGACGTATAAGCACGCGACAAGTTTACCAGCTTCAATCGTTTTTTAATATGATTCTGAAAAACTTTCTCTATTTCTTAAAAAAACAAAATTATTTACTTTTTATTTAATATGATGAACATCAATTTCTTCTCCCGTTTATTTTATTTATCAACGTTAGTAACCATTTATATTTTTATGGAAAGTTTAAAATAATTATTACTTTTTCTACTAGAATAATGAATAACGGAAAGTAAGAGAAATGCTTATAATAGAAAAGTGTTGAACCAAATGTAAAAGGAAAGTTGTTTAAAAGCTTAAGTGAACCACCTTTTAGGGTATAGAAGGTTTCGCCGTCACCGCGGGGGCATCATTATCTATCATAATAAATTCGTAACGCACTAATAGCATCAGGCTTCCGCGTTCGATAAATATGTATGACCGCGCTGTACGAGGGGCGCCGGGGTAGGCCGAGGGCCCGGCGAGGCTTCATTCATAAACAAATCGCTTTCAACGTCCGTTTGTTTGGATTTGCAACACAATAGTGGACAATAAAGTACAATGCGGTACGTCGTCTGCACTTCGCTTGGAAGCAAGTGCACCCAGCCACGAGTATAACCCTACGTTCTGATTTAAATGTCCTATAACAACAGATGCGACCGGTCTACATGTGTGCATACGCACGCGAAATGTTACATGCAAATATTTATCACGTAGACGTAAAAAGTTATTTGTACGGCGGTTCAACTTACTCGTGTGCCTAACAGTACGCGATACAATGAGACATAACGATATATGATTGCTGCATCATATCTAAGAAATCGTTGCAAGAGCCTCCTAACTTAAACTTCGCTTCAAAAACGTCTCGGCTACAATTTTAATTAATAATAAATTAATATATATAATAAAATGTTATATAATGTATGATTATTATCGAGGAATTAGGCAATTTTTTATGACGTAATAACATATCGAAGTGTTTAAAAAAAAATTGAAGTTATTGCAATTAATTTGTTAGGTGAAGTAAAAATGCTTAGAACTTTTTATTTCAGCTAATAATTTATTACTAACTTAAATTACAGCTGAGACGGGACATTCTTGAAACAATTCCTCAGATGCGATATTCTCGAAGCAAGTTATAAAAAAGTCATCCTTTCACTTAGCCGTAATATATAATTCATTATAAACCAAATCCATATGGCAATGTAATAATAATGGTCGTGACTCCTTAATAATGATATTGGTAATATCGGTGAAACGTAAATATTCCATTCCATCGGTGTAACATTCTCAGCTACCATAAATCACTCTCGATAATAATAATAATAAGTTGGTTTTTTAAAATTATTTCCGATAACAACACGCAAATTAACCGCCGTGAGCGATATGGAAACGGTAAGAACTGCAAAACAAAAATTAGATAGATCTAAAAGCAAAGAAGGAAATTGGAAATCCGACGTTGTTATAAACTGGATAACAGAAACGTGATACCTACATACGTGATACCGATAAAACACAATTAAATCTGCAATTAACGAGTAGAAACGAGTTGCAATCGTGATTGCTTATCGTTTCAACATTTGCAAATTGCTCACGCGGGAGAAATAAATTTGAAATGAAATCAGGTGATGTTGGTTTTTACAATAAGTCGAAAAACTCGAATGTACACTGCAAACCAAGTGTGAAACTCTGAAACAGGTTTCCTTGTAAATTGAGAATCATTTGCATCCGATGAGCTGAATAAATAAAAATGTATTGCGCGTATAATTATTTACAAAGTATGAATGTACGTATAAAGTACTATCTAGTAAACACTATCTATAGCCGAATACACGAAGCTGAACGAATAGAATTAAAAACAAATATATCATTTCAATGATTCGCGAATATACATCTGAAGAGATGCCCAATTATCTGATTAAATATAAAGAGCATGAATAGTANTACTATCTTGTACACACTATCTATAGCCGAATACACGAAGCTGAACGAATAGAATTAAAAACAAATATATCATTTCAATGATTCGCGAATATACATCTGAAGAGATGCCCAATTATCTGATTAAATATAAAGAGCATGAATAGTATTTCCTAATACACTTAACTATAAGCTAACAGATTTAACAAAAAATGTATCATACGTACGTACATATTTGGTATTCAAAGATGATATCGTGACAAGCAGTAAGATCAAAGACCGGTAGCCGTAATTAGTTTGAAAGGAGTTGAATCATTTGCGTGTGCTCGATGTCCATTGCTCGGTGAGACTATCCGCCGGCGTATAGGCGGGTGTAATTTTACACGGGCGATCGTTCCCATTGGCGGGACGAACGCGTCCGCTGTCAATTTATCATTACCGTATAGAGAATAGAGAATAGTGTAGGGGTATGGAGGATCGCCGCAATGCACCGCTCCTGCGGGACTGGGCCTCATCACGAGACGCTAAACACGCGATTATGTGCCACCATTATTATGCCACCCAAACATACGCGGCCACACATATACCGAAGCTACACGCTTCCCTGTGTTTGCTTTGCAGCCCCATTCGACGACCATTTTACCCGTCTCTTTGTTCTTTGCCCCATTGCCTACCGATTCGCTCGATTGCCCCGGCTATATGTACACAATCGTTTAACGAAGTCTATTTTCAATCCCTTTTCTCCGATACCAGGTAATAATACGGGCCCACCGCGACGTCGTCATAAAATAATACCTTCGCGTTTAGCATACTTTCTCCTTTAATGATATCGAATTAATGAGTTAATGAGATAGGAGACGCTTCGCATTATGAGCCAAGTCGATTTCTTTATTAGGATTGATGTAAAATCAGGAATTGTCAGTTTTACCAATTTTCTTAGGTGGAGCTGCCTTGACATAGCTAATACTTGTAGTTGAAATATATTCTAAAAAATTCCGGAACGTTCTACTATACGAGTAACAGATAAATGTTCTCTTCACAATATATATCAAATAAAAATTCAGAATTCTGACTACTGACGTTAATCTGTCAAAAATTCTAATAAAATTTAAGGA
>SHCU01000223.1:112714-146283 GCA_004307685.1 Ceratina australensis | reverse complement strand
AAAAAAACAGCACAGGACATGGTAGGAATCGGTGCACAAGCGTTAACAGATCATAGATAGAGATGCTAGAGTATATTATAGTAGAGACATGTATGAATGTATCGTAAAAGTAGTTAAATTCTGATTAATAAACGAATAAAAACAAATCTTGGTATTCTTATTTCCCGACCCTGGATATATAGATCGAATCTTGAAAAAACAAGGCATGCACTTACTTGTTACTCTTTTGTAATCTTATCCTAAGGGAAATTATCCTAAGCTGAAGCTATCCTGTAATACATATTGTTCCGTACTATACACCAAGTGAGCATTCATACTTCCGCTGTTATTGAACGAGCTGCACACTATTCATTTGTTGTTCTCCACTCTCTTCATGCGTTCTGCTACAGATATTCGGCCCTTAATCTTTACCTTCTTGTTGAACAGTAAGAAGGCTTCGGGTGATATGAATCTGAATGCTCTGTCTCTGTACACATAGCCTTTTGGCGTGATACATATCACTCGAGTAGAGTCATGTAGAGTGCGCTCCTTGAGGCTCTATTGTTTCTAACCTTCGCAATATTAGCGAAGTACTCTCTGGTTAACTTTATGATGAAGTCATCTATTTTTGGTAGGTTAGCGGTGTTGCATAATTTTCCATAATTCATGTAAGATTAAAATTTACATACTTTGTTTTTTGTGCAACTTAATGTATCCTTAAGCACTTTTTTATAATGCTGGGGATCATATTGTACTATTATATATTTGGCAATAATATGTGATGATTAACTGGATCCCTCTGTCATGGCTGTAAATATCGTTTTTACACAGAGCCCATTTACTGATGTTAGAAGTTACGATAAAAATGGGATTAACTTTTTAATGGTTCGCTTTTCGGACTGGTTTCATAAGCGTGACGGCGGATCGGATAAATCTATATTACAATACCAAAGTGAAGTGATGAATGTTCGAACCGGTTAGGGGAACGGAGCGGGTCGATGCTAGGCTTGTTTCTGTATTGATTTCCGTTTCAAATCGGATACAGTCGCGCACTGGTGCTTATCGGGTGCCGGGTGTCTCAGATCGGGTCAGGTCGTACACCGATGTATTTGCATAGATACGATCTGATTGAAATAAGGCGAACGCTTGATTCGATATCGGCAAAGTATTTCCTCTTTAGGATCTATCCACCCGATCCACGGATATCGTATCCGCAACGAATGCACACACTTCGCTCGCTATACCCAGCCTTCAAACAGCGTTAGACGTTTTGTCCGTGTTGACAAAATTGAACCCAGGTCCCCGTTTCGTTACACCTACCCTACTTTTTCTCCCGGTTGTTTCAACATGCGATCTCGTTGAGGTTTCACGAGGACTTCAATAAAGACAATTCTATTCATGCCTCAACAAATTATTAGTCGATTGCGGATGTTTATGAAATAAAAAAAAGCATAGGTATACATAAATGAAAATAGAATGCCCAAAGTAAAGTAGAATTATTAATATTCAGAGAATACAAAAAATGTTTATAACATAAAAACATTTCTCTTTAATTTTAATTATCAAAACAGGAATTTGCATAAACGTCCACGGTTCAGTTATTATACATATATATGAACTAAATGGAATAAAGTCCTATGTTATGCCAGTTTGCTGCGTTAAAAATTTGTTCATGCCCATTAATACAATACCTGCCTTTTCGGTTTACAGATAGATCAAAGCAAAGATCATAGAACAAACAAATCAATTTCCCAGGAAGATGAAATTCTCCTTTCACTTTCGTTTGAGAAGAGGCTGGAGACTATTCAATTTCATAATACGATTTGCTGTACGATTGCGGCGAGCGAAGAACTTTCGATTCGCCGCGCGCTTACGGCCAAATCCGCAGGATTCTGACCCTCTGCCAGAGGCTCTCTGCTACGGTGTACTCCAACATCCCTTCTAACGCAATTTTCTCGAAAAAACAACATGCCTCGCAGGATACAGAGTCACTTCCTCTGTCGATACTAACGTTATACGAACAATGAGATTAACGATTATGTCATTACGTTCTCAATCATTTTTATTTAGTTATCTTCTTCCGTAAAATCATTCGATCACGCAAAAGAAATGATGAATGACAGGTCCGTTCCGATAACACAAGTGATTTTGATAGGGTGCATCGTGAACCGGATTTTTGTTTCACTAAACATTTATCGTCTTTTATAAATAAAATAACTTGGGTTCGTTAGGCGATAGTTTTGGCGAGTGCCGATCAAACATGCAGGCTTAAACCGATGAATGTTGATTATTTTCATGAAATATTCAGGCGAAGGGTGGGGTGGGGTTCCGAGGGAGTTGAAATTTCTCGGCTAGTTTACCCCGTGTTCGCATTCATCATCGAGGAGGTTCCGAGTTAACGATCAATTAAGTGATTGCTGGTAATGGAGAATGCCAGGCACGTAGCAATGGCCGACGAGACCCAAGGAATGCTAGGGCTATTGAAACTAAGGGTTCCGTTCCCTTTCGCACCCTCTCGTTCGTTATTTAAGATTACGCGGTAGAAAAATCGAGTGACTCAGGATGAAGTTCTTTCATCGAGTCTGAATCATGATTCTTAAAACCCTTACTGGTATAATTATAAAATTGAAATGTTCACTGAAATTACATTAATTGATGAATTCATTTTAAAACGATCAATTGAATTATGATTTAACGTCAGTATTCTGATGATCAACATGCCCCATGCAGGCATAAGTACAGGCATCAAAAATCGTCTGTTCGTTCGGTGACCGTAAAGCGGAAGGTCGTTTGCGAAACGCAAACAAAGTCATCGCTTTTAAAGTAGAAAGTTCCTTAAAAAGCGAGGGCCGGAAAATATCAGCCGGGCGAACGCGACGTTCCCTTGCCTCGAGCGTATCCACGCTCGAAAGCGCGCAAGCTGATGTGCAACGACGCGCGAAATTTCGCACACAAATGGACTTTGACTTTCCGTCCTGCTCCTTATTCTTTCTCTTTTCCCTAGTCCCTCTGTCATCTCACCTGGCGATCATTATTTCGACATCCAAGGCATGCAGTGTACACTGTATAGGTGTCTTAAAGAATTCTGGACTCACTCCGCACGCATCCACAGAAAGTAACTAGCAAGAGAGGTATTACATACGTAAATATGTACATATGTTATAAATAATTAAATACTTTGATAAGTCAAAATATTATTAGGAATGTTGTGCCCAATTTTTGTCAATGGATTATGGTGAACTAAAAGTTAAAATTTCCATTCATTTATCAATAAGCATGTATAAATAATAGAATCATCATACAACAAAAAAAGTCTTTTATAATTCCTTGTTGGTTTTTTATAGATACGAAGAAGAATGTGTCTATGACCGTCGAACCGAAGCATTTCTTCACGCGTCTGTGCATAGGTACATGAGAGTAGATATACGTACGTGTGTACGTCGAACGATACGTTCCTTGTATCGGAAAAGCTCGCATTCTCATTGGAATAATTGTTTCGTGCCGTAGTTATTCGCGAATCGTGGATTTACGAGGGTAGAAAATGAGAGGCAATCGATAAGCGTCGGAATTGATTGTCCGGAATTAAAATCACTGTGCTGCGTCGGACCAGATTCGCTGACCATAAACCATCCAGCGCTGTAACGGCCCCACGTAAATGGATACAGGGACGCGTGCTCGTTCCCTCAAAATCTCTTTTCATTGGCAGGGGTACAAACACGGTATTCGAGAAATTAACAGATGCGATCGAACGATTGATGGGCATCCAAGCGAACGCACGAATGATATCGAGTATTAGTTGTTCCTCGGGGAGTCGGCGAACACGTAACGCACGGATGAGGAGGTCGATTAAACGATTCTCTCATCGAGGATAATTCGTTGCGATGCGATCAAACTACATTCCATTCGTCTACTTCATTTGGGTTAACGAATTCAATGTTAACTCTATTTCGTGCTATGACAATTTCCATCTATTCGTGTATTTTCGTTCTTTAGAAAATTCAGTGAGTAATTTTTAACAAGTCGCTATCCTCTGATATATGGGATATCTGTCTCGTAAAACCCATCCCTAAGTACAGTGACTCTATGTTAATTTACAATTGTAAACCTATTCCATTGGCTATAATCATTGACATGTATATGTATGAAAAGTCGGTTTCATGTAATTTATCCTTACCAAATAACAGCTGATTATTATCGTGTTTAATGCGACGTTAATAGGCTTCATGACTGGTTATCACGCCTCAATATCATAAACACATTAGCTATGATTGTTCGATTAATTCTCTTGCACGTAGTAGATTTCCATGCACGTAAAAGTGTTTTTTATCCCGTGGAATAAATGAATAAGAATGATAATACTATTTGTAGCTTACATTTAAATGGTAATACTTTGGATATTGAAAATAAGAAGATCATAAATAAACGCATTTCCATTTGTCATAGAGTGCATACGTGGTATCGAACAATTACAACGTCCTTTTCCATTACTTAATTGATTTATCGTTACGAACATCACTTGGTCGATAGAAATGAAATCAAAAGGTTTGTAGATAAAGCGTCGATACTTGGCCCGTTTTTACGTTATATAACGTACATAGAGTACAGTTTCGAGGAGAAGAAAAAAAGATAAGAAACTTATAGGTATGATATGTGAGGCGTCCTGCGAGGGTCGTGAAATATCGGTGACCCCATAAAGCAATCGATTTAATCGGACCCGGAGGACGCGACTCGCTCGACAAGAGACATTAAGTGCATCCACAAAGAAACCAGATATCTTGAACGATTTCACGATGTAACGTAACGTTCCGATGGTTTTGTCTCTGAAATAAAGTACCTCGAGCGAAACGGAACGGCCCAGGCTTCGGCCCCAGGTTGGCTCGATGCGCCGCGGTGCACACCTACCGTCACGATATCGAGTCGTTAATTGCGCGTGAACCTTTTCTACTCTCGAAACGACTAAACGCAAAATTTACTCGGAGACACATCGAATTGGCCGAAAACATATATAACCCTGTTTTATGCGCGGCGAGAGAACGATGTTTGCACGGTAAAGGACGAAACTGAACCGGCACCTTCGGATCAGGATAACTCATATCCCATGTTAGATGATAGACTAACTTATCGTGACAAAGCTCGTGCAGTCACAAATACCCTAAACCCATGTAACGAATACCATCTTTGCTTATCTTGATCTCGGTCCCTACGTGATCATCCTATTTCTAGTATATCTATTCCTACCTTGCCTTGGTCATTGAACCCTGCCTTATTATATCTATTTGTACAGCTAAAATTGTATGTATAGTGTAACAGATTTCTGAAGCGTATGCTAAAGTTAAACCGTTTAATAAAGTCTTAGAATTCTAACTATACATCTAAATCTGAAGTCCAACACGAGTGATATGACCTGAGCTTTTGTGCAGTTGGATGGATTATTTTACTAAGTGATGTATTATATAAAGACAATTTAGAATGAATTGTAGGTAAGAATAGAGCATTTAATTTCTTATAGATGCTTAAATATTTATACGAGATACGTGTAGGCTAAAAATTTTATCGAATTTGCTTAAAATTGTTATATAAGCTGTAAAGACGATGAAAATCGGAATTTTTATAACTTCTGGCTTCAAACCGACATGTGCCGACGTTTATCGATTCATTCAGCTGCGATGAATTTAGATAAAATTTTCAGAACTCTTCATGCATTTATTCATTATTTCCTCATATTTATTTCAGATTATTTATTCATTATTTATATTCCATTTCAAGTTATATTTTTGTTATATTAGCAAGTTATTTTGCGACACAGTTTATATGAATTTGGAAACTTTAAAAGAAAACTTTTATATTCCTATTGATAAGAAGATCGTTAAACATGTAATATTTATCATTATAAACTTTCTCTTCCGCAATAACTACCAGTTTCAACCTTTTGAATATTTTCTTCGCATATTATTCAGTAAACTAACTTACCTATTTACTCATTAAAATCCAGGCCGTTCGGTTTCAAAGAAAGTTATTTAATTCTAGGTTCGGTTACGCCCTTTGCTGTATTTGCCACAAACGAAGTACAGTTGAAAAGAAAATTATTCAGGTAAAAATAAGTTATTCACGAAGGTGGTGGAGGACGGTAAACGTCCGCGAGCGAAATGCAAACCCTCGAGGAGAATCCGAGTTAAGAATATTTGTATGGGAAAAGGGGAAACTGACTTTTCTAAACGTTCATCGTGCGAATATAGGTATGTTCCGGGAAGGTAGGTCAGGCAGGAAAGTTTCAGCCGTTCCTGCGGGATCGTGTAACAAGGCTGGAAGCATAAAACGATCGATGTAATAGGTCCCGGGAGGTTTGCCGTGAGTGGGTGAAGAAGGCTAAGGTGCACCCTGCCGAAAGAGCGAGCTAAGCCGAAAGATTCGCAGCGATGCGATACGATGGAGAATAGGGGCGCTCTATACCTTTTCACGGCTCCGCTCCCCGGACGCCACTTTCCTTGAAATATCGCCGTGACTAGACGCAAATTCGTCCGCCATAAATAACAATCGTGGAATTCCTACGCCGTCATAGACCGTTTGCGCCCCCGTTCGCTTTCCCGACCCCGAGCCCCGCGTTCCTTCCTCCCACCAGTACCGTTCGATAGCTGCTCTCAGCTGCTACTTTCGACTACCGCTGGAACCCTTTCAACGGGTCAGGAAATGCATTTAAATCGTATTAATCATCCGCGATTTCGGATATCACGCTCGTTCCAACCGCTCCATCGTATTATTGCACAGTCGGTGCCTTCATAATTATGCTACTATATTATTCATACGAATTTTCTTTTATTTTTACAAAATATCTCAAAAGCGGTTTTATGTTCTCACTGAAATTGTTATAAAAGCCATTTCATAGGTTTCCAATTCCAAATGATGAAGTATTTGATAACGCAGAATTAAAAACGAAACTGAATGTATAATAAACAAACAAAAAATTCGGTTTTAAATCATCTGTAACAAAATTACAAAAGTATTTTAAATATAAAGTTATATAACTCCTTTTAAATTAGCCTATTTGAGATGTCGGATAAGTTGCTTTATTAAGAAATATGCAGGAAATAACAAAATTGTACTATTTACTTCTTGTAAATATTTGTCGCCGATTGTACACGTGCATCGTATACGGTAACGTAAATTCGGCTTTCAGCTATCGAATTCACCGTACCGAAATTTCGCCCTGTCAACCTCCTATCCCGTCCGTACGTCATTTATCAAATTTTCACTTGCCCACACACTGGTCATTTCTGTTACGTCATATTTTCCGTTCCCCGGAGTCTCTCCGGACGGCGTACGTTTTTTATCTGTTTGTTTAACAACCAAACCGGCAAGGGAGGAGCAGCACGATGCTTTTTCAACAAATTAATGACACGTTAAAAGAACGTTATTCGGACGTGCGAAAATATTTCCCCTATTTGAAAGTATGCCCGCGCGATAGAAACTTGTATAAACTCGAGCGCTGTAATTCGATTAGGGTCGAAATCCTTTATTTTGTTCTGAGATCAGGGCTGATAACGCGTCTATTAATATACAGTATCTCAAGAAAGTATTGGCATACTTTTTGAAGAAAATAGATTCATCAATAAAAATCTGATATGCATAATTTTTAGATCTAAGTAAGTTATATAAATATTCAAAATTTCATTAAAAAACGGTTAACGTTGTTCCGAGCCACGATCAAAAATTTCATATATCGTCATTTTCATGACTTTTTATCTAAAATTGAGATAAATTAGAGAATTTTTTCTATGAAACTCTATACATACTCTATACATACGCGCATCTCACTTCCAAATTTTCATCAGAGTTAAAAAATTAAATAACGTTCATTTGTGTCTCGTGATTCCGACTAATAAAAATTTTAAATCAATCTTTTTCTCCTTACACAGTAAACTAAGCTTCCTAGGATCCTAAAAAAGTTACGTCATTTGCATCCATATGAAACATATGATTCGCTTTCAGAGGCGTGCCATGGAGCATGATCGAAGGAGGAGATAGGCGAAGGTATTTTAAAAAAAGACTTACTAATTTTCACTGATCTGTCTGGGTATCGGCTCAAAAATAGCCGGGCTTTATGAAATTTATTCCCGCGAGCCATTACCGCGATGACCCGGCCCCGGCAGTAAAAATATGAAAAATTGCTTCGAGGGAACGAGCGGAGTAACGCGGACGAAGAGAGTTTCCTCGGTTTTTTGCATATTTGAAAGTCGCCTCTTCGCACCGCGGCGCAGCTTCACGACCGCCGTTTTATTACCCTCGCAATTCCTCGCAATCATTTTTAGTATAATCCGCGAGATTGGGTAAACACTCATTCGCCCGTTTCGCCTCGAGGACAAGAATAGCAAATTCTGTTTTGCAACCGCGATAAAAGAGCGCGAACACACGATCCCGACGATGCACTCCAATAGGAGAAATATTGTGCTCATCGTTTCGTCTCACGCCGGTTCTTGTCGGAGGCGAAAAAATAAATTTCACGAGCCGTTTACGCTCTTCGCGAGTTCACAGGTTTTTGTAAAAGGAGCGAGTGTTGTCAGAGGTCGTCGGTTGGAACCAGGAAAGGAGGGAGAGTCGCTCTTCAATTTACGCGAACTCGTAAGTGTACGTAAAAGTGTTTTCCCCTTGGAGAATAATATTTTCCTTTCCCTTTAGAGCGCGACCGTAATAGCTTGATTAAATTTAGATCGGGCCAACTCCGTCCTGTTAATTGATTGAAATCATTTCTCTAATCGCGAATTAGATTGAACAAACGATTCTGAATATAATGCAATTATGATCATAAGTCGTAAGCATTGATGGAACTGATACAAAAGAATCTCTTGTATTCTCGATATTAAAAGTATATTATTTGAAATTAATTTCTTGTTTTACAAAAATCTGAAAAGGTACGAACGGCATTCTTAAAATATTCCAGAAGGGATTCATTGGAAAGGAATGATTGACCTGTGCTATGCATTTTCCTAATTCAGTAAAAAATGTTTTGTAAGAATAGAGCACCGAACTTAAAGTACGATAATTATTTCCACGTTTCCCAATTTTCTAGAATAACTCATTTGTTAATCGCGCTATAAATTAAATCTTCCGTTTCTCTTCGTTTCCCTCGAAATTATTTTTGAACAAGAATCAATAGCTCTTTTCTATCAATTGTTTAAACTTAAAATTTATGTGCAAAGCAGGAAGACGTTCACGATCATTTCGAAGGTGTTAAGAAAAGTTTGACACTTAAGTTTTAACTGAAGTTGGAAGCATCCGGAGAAGATTAAAAAAAATCCTGTGAGTGGCGTAATTATATTAATAAATCTCAAGAACTTCTGGGAAAGTTGGACAAATTTTAAGTCCTTATGCTGCGAGACTATTTTACTTTAATAAAATCTCCCCGAGGATTAAAGAATGACGTAATTGATAAAAAGCTTTTTATTTCCGCGTGAAGTTCGCGAGCATCAGAAAGTCGCCGAAGATATATCATTCTCTGCTTCGCGTTCCATTAAATTACAAAAGCTAATCCATTCTTCGAAATTATCTATACTGTATCTATTAATAAAAAGCACTTCTGACAGGAACTTTGTAGGTTCGAAGAGACGAGATGTCAGAAGTGTTGAGGGTCGAGGCTCTGAGTAGGGAATAGCAGAAAGACGCAAGAAGGTCTTAATGACGGTTCCTTGTAATCTGAATCCGCTCTCTCTCTTCGATTGTTAAGTGAAAAAAACGGTGACACGAATAGCCTCAACGTCTAGTTGGTTTAATCAATTAATCACGAGTTTATTAACAGAATCTATCCATCTCTGTTTAATTAGGTGACCTGGATTTTGAAATAAATAATAAATAAGTATTTCCATAGCCATAATATTCCCAGCAATGGATATCGATACGAATGGCAGTATAACATGAGTGACTGACAAACAATTCATTTTGTTTTAACACATCTGCAATAAAGTTACAGATGGTTTCAATAGAACGGCATTAAAAATCTAGAGAGTAAGTTTTGACATGTGTAAAGAGCGTTGAGTACAACGTTGCTCGCTGGTTTGCAGAACGAGTACATATTTGTTTCGAACGAAATGTGGCGGAGTAACAGGCTAAATTGTAAAGTCAACGAACGAGAAGCTTCTTCTTCCTTTTACTTTTCGTCGGCCTCATTCTCACATTTACAGTAGCATCAACACATTTTATTCATAATTCACATTCCCACGTGGTAATATTGAAGTAAGAGATATAGTAGTATACGACCCAAACATGGTCCATTATTCCTTTTCAATAAGTCTATGATAATCGACTCGTCTTACGCTCCAACTGTTTCGTTGTTGCCCCGTGTTAAAAATAATCACATGGTAGGTTTAACTTTATACGCAGGATACGCTATGCTATACGGTATTAAAAGTCATAGGAGATGGCCCGAAAGTCGGTGGTACAAGGTCCGGTATGAAGGTTCACGTCGCGTCGCCGAGGAAAAAGAAGCATCTTATCCCAGCGGGAAATGGGCGGCACGGTTAAGTTCTCAGGGCTCGAGGTTCTCCTGCTATACGTAGTATATAATAAAGAGCCGTTATTCCGAGGCGCTCTTATCTCTAACGTAGCCATGAAATAAAGAGACGGAGACTATGGAGGAAGGAGACTCCACTCCGGCGACTCCCACGGCCCGGCTCGGCCCGGCTCGTCTCCGCTCGCTTCGGTGGATGCTTCTTGCCCACAGGCTTCTGCAAACATCACGCCGAGACGGACAAGGACCAAACGATCCCGCTTGCAACCGGCGCGAGAGAGACGATGGTAACCCGGCCGGGTTGATAAGACGCTCCGCAGATACGTTTGTCACCGAGCTGATAGAAAAAACGTCTCGCTCGTTTTTTATTTCGCGGAGACAATGGCACGCGGGACGTATTATAAGCGCCGCTATGCGAATTGGCTCGTTCTTTGTTATCGGATTTAAACGCCGTCGTCGGGATCGGATAAGGACCTCGCGGATAATATTGATGCGACGTGGTAAGGTCGTGGGTCTACAGCCGCGATAGAATCGTCTTTAATTTTCGTCGCCGGAAATTGACGTCCGATTGCCTGCGCATTTTCATTCTTCATTACTTCGAAAGATGAAATTACATCTTTACATTGTGCCGATTATTTTAGTTGTATTCGACTGCAGGCTGGGTCGTTTAGCTTCATCCATTTTCGTGTTTCAAGGAATTCTAAAGTATTCTTATATCTTATACTTTTGCGATTTCTGGAATGTCATTCCATCGTTTTTGGTATTTTACCATGACGCTATATTAAGTATTATAAAGTTCGAATAAAATTGAGGAAAAGCGGTCTGGTTAAAAAGTGACTCAGCCGAGGGCTAATTGAATTAATGTGTTTTACATGCGGCAAAGGAAAGATTACAAACATAAAAATATAAAGTGTTAAATATGTTGATGTTCTCCAGTCAAATAATCACTGAAGTTTGCAGATTCAAGGAAGTCTGATGAAAGATGTTCCTGTGTTAGAAATTTAACGAGGAACTCCGGAATCCCTCGAACCGTCTCTCTTCGCGTCGTCAAACTTTTTTACTTTCCAATTACAACGTAGAAATTGTCCAATTCCGGTTTTACAAAAATATCCCAAGGTATTCCGGATCACGTAATTTCACCACTTGACGCGCATTCCCGGTTCCCCTTCCCCAAATCCTGTAATCACTTAATAATAGTTGGCAACGGTCAAGCGAATCCTCTTTAACGCAATTATCGTTCCATAGAAAACCTTTAGATATCGATATTTTTAATGATGCACGTGCCGCGGTGGTACAATTTACGTATTTAATGGTAATACCTCGTAATATGAACCGGATCGGTCTCGTTATTCCGAGTGGTTCCGTTTTATTTCGCTAAAAGTGCCTACGTACTTGTAGTCACGTATCCACACATTTCTACGCGTTTGTGTTCCAAATACAAAATGTATGCTAAATGAATGTATGCTAAACAAATGTCTATAGTATAATAAAAAAACTGACTTGATCATTAAAAAATTAAAAGTTAGGCAAATTTGAAATACAATAAAATAAAAGGTTGATACAACAATAATTACATGAAATGTCATGAAACGTTAGATACAATCTTTGTACAAAAATTGTGAGTAAGACTTCAATTTGAGTCATCGCAGTCATTAAATGAAAATCAATCCTAGGTAAGGCATTAATACAAATTTATAAGGATTTACAAAAATAATTTATCCCAAACAATCATTAATAATTTATGACGATTATTGATTATACTATTTGTATGTAACTAGTTACTACAGACCAGGACAAAGATATTCAATTCAACGTCGTGCACATCCGCGCACGATTGTTGTCACCGATTTATTAACGTAACGAGCAGGGCTTGACGGTGTATAGATCATCTGAAGCATCGAAATTAAGCTAATCTCACTGATTGTGTAGGAAACGGAATTTCTCGAAACTGTTAGTCCGGAATTCCAGCGTTTGAAGACAAGGTATCGCAATCCTCTCATACCGTTAAATGCAATCGCAAGCATGCTGTTCGCGGCGGTAACAAGTATTTACGCGATGAAAACTACACAGCTTTATAGGTGTTTTTACAGTTGATTGACTTTTTCTATTAAACCCTTGCTTTTCTTGTTGAGGCGATTCACGTATTTTAGAAAAATGTATCAGGAGGTAGTATAACAACTTGTCACATGGCTTTCATGCCAACGCACTCCCCTGACTTTAATGAAACGAGAAACGTGTAAAAAATCGAACTCTTTTATTTGGCAATGTAATTAAGACACACATGTTTGCTTCTTAATTTTTCAGCTCTGACAAAATACGTTCGAAGTTCAGGGCATTCTGAACGAGAATGGATGCCGCGTGAGAAATGATTTAAAACTATTTAAATTAGTCGCAGTACTTGGTACAATGGAGAGAAGATGTTGCAGAGAGCATTCAACCGACTGGACCGCCGCCAACTCATCAGTAACTGCGCGAGGCGATGTTTAAATCAAAAAGTATAACCCCGGCTCGTGAAAAAAATCCAGCAAGCCACGAACGCGTGCTGCATTTCGATTTGACGTCGGATCGCATCGTACATCCTGTGGAACGATACAGCACGCTGCCAAGGCGTTTGAAATTATCTCGCAGCCAGTTCAGTTAAACTTATATTATTATTTAATATATTCTCCGCAAATTTCAATCGTTTTTATCCGAGTTAATTCACTGACCTTCTTACCTTACTGTGTTTCCTTACTTCAATGAACAATTGTAAGAATTATAATATACAAAAATAATGAATTATTTTATTCTTATTTAACGAACTCGTGTTTCATTAATTGTAAAGAAGGCTTTATAAGTTCTCCTGACTATTATTATTATTTTACAGTGAATATGTTTAATTTCCAGGTTTATCAAGACGAACATCTGCCTCTACGATGTTTGTAGGTAACATTAGAAAAATTGATCGCCACTTGAGAGCGAGTCGTATCTCGTCACGTCAAACCGGAAACATCGTATCGAGGAGAGCGTGGCACGAAGTCTGCGATCCCGGGATCGCGATAGACGAAATTCGAAACACGTAACGCATCGCGTCGAAAATGTATCGAAGAGGTAATTCCAACATTTTCGACGAGACGTCGTCGTCGCGGCGGCGCATCTCCTCGGGATGGATCCTGTCCGCGGGGACAGGGAAGAACGAACTGGCACAGCGGCCGTTCGATGATGCGTCATCTACAATATCCCCCCGGGTCTCCTTAAATTTCTCTTTCGCCAGATAATTAGGCTTACTCTCTATTATGAAACGGGACTTCTCTAATGAATTAATTAACTGACACGAAGTTAAGCGAACGGCCACGAACTATACGTACACGTACAGGCGTATAGATACATGTGCACGTATACACAGGGACAGACATTGTTAACCAAGCGAGAGAACGAGCGAATATTAGACGGGGAAGATTAAAACAGGAGATACACTAACTTCATCTTTCGCACCCACGTTCGCCCTCGTAATTAAACCGTGGAAAATCCCACGCGTGTTATCGCCAAGGTCTCAATTTATTAACCGCGTTTAAAGGGCTAAGACCGTCACGTGACTTTCCTAATATTCGTCGGTAGAAGTTTCTCGACCGTAGAAAATAGTGTAAAAATATGAGTTCACGTGACCATGTTTTACGTCCTTATATGAGAACATTCTTACGTCATCAGGTACCGCATGTAAAGGAAAAAAACTAAATTTAACTCTGCTCTCAGATATCATTTGGAAATAAAATTGCTTATAAATAAGGGCATTGTAATAATGATTTTTTATCTATTTTATAACGTTTACATCGCGAAATATCAGGACAGCCTGATTAAATCGTGACCAGAACATGTGATATTTAACTTTCTAGAGGGATACTTCATAACCCAAAAATCTTGTGTAACAGCGAAAAGTATAGTCATATTTAAATGCCTACTTATATAATATATTTAAAATATATCACACATGATATATCATATATATATCACACACACATAAAAGGTTTAACTATCATATTTTCAAAGAGATACCTGACAACTGAAGGATCTTCTACAAGAACGAGAAATCCTGTAATTCCTTATTCCTGTCTAATTTTATTTGTAACATTGACAGCCTGCCTTATCGCCCTTTTATCGGAGTCTACCCCCTCGAAACAACGGCGAATATTTTATAGATTTCCGCGTTCACGTGAAATTGCATTTAACGTTATCTCACCTGAAGGCTCGCCGCTCGCGTAACACGCGTAAGATGTATCGCCCGCTCGAAAACGTTCCTCGCCGAGAAGTTTAAAACAAAGTTTGCGAGGAATGAGAAGGGAAGGAGACCGAACAGCTTTCGCTCAGCGTTAATGGATGCCGTTATGGCGGACACTCGGCCGATCCATCTTTGAATAAGAATAAGCAAAGTAGCTATTTCTACCAGAGAATTAATGAATTCCATTAACTTGGAATAGAGGGAAGGAAAAGGGATGACGCCGTGACAGTGAGAAACAAAAATTCTCGAGAGAGAGAGAGACGATGTTATAAAGAGGTTTCTGTTTAATCCTTTCGTTACGAGCGACGGCTATAGTCAGACAGCGAGGGGGATGAAGTCTATGGTCCCCGTCACGAATGAACCCCGTCACTTGTTCGTTTTTCGCATCTTATATGTTTTATTATCGTAGAATTCACATATTTTAATAAGAATAAACGTGAGCTCATAAACCCATTAGGGATGAACGGAATGAGGGGGAAAGATTATAGGAATAGGAACGTAGCGTTCATCGTCGTATGAAATTGTTTTTACATTGGATAAATTTCCTCTGCATTCCCTTTCGAGAGACATAAAGAAATAGTAAAAAACAGGAATTCTCAAGCGATGTCGCGACGGTAAAATAAACGGGAAGAGATAAATAAGAGAGAGGGAGAGGTGGAGAACGTAAAAGCGTGTGGGAACAGAAAAATTCGCGCGCGAGGGATCTGTTCTATATTTCGTACGCGAAGTGGTTCACTGTGCCAGTCCGCTGGCGTAACCCTTGCTTCTGATATCGGGAATTTCGGATCGATGCGTGCACGCCCTCGCACAATGTTTCGGCTGCCTCGGCAGCCCCGAGCCCATTTGGAACGCGCTTCGAGTGGTTCCTTTAAGGATTGACGCGGAACGTTTCCTGCGATTGTTCTCGGCTTCGCGCCGCGGAGATTACGTCGTAAAAACGGGGTCACCCTATTTCCTGCGTTTAAAGGGACGTTTAACGAAAACAAAATATACACTGATTCGTAAAGATTTGTTCTCCGTTATTTATACAAGAACCCTGGTTTGGAAATAATAATATAAATGACAATTAATTCTGTAAAATATACCATAGTAATATCTAAGCTGCAAAATATAAGTAGCTTTATTTTATCGAAATCACTGTTGTATGACAGTTATCAGATAGTGTATCAAGTAAATTATTTTTATTTCAGTTATGGAATTAGATGGTTCCCAATGCACATTTTTGTTTTATAGAAATATTTTCTGCTATGCGAAAAAGGATTAACCGCAGAAAAAGACGTGAGAGCAATTTCATCAGATGAGGATGCAACTTCCATAGAGTCATTAGAAAAAGAGAATAGTATCACAAAAAGGATTGGAGTTTATCGTTTGAAAGAGGATGTAGAAATGAAGAAGTATATACTCAAACAAATGTGAAAGAATTAGTGGTGAGTAATACGTAACAGGAAAATTATGTTGCTGAAAAAAAATTGCAGTAAAGTCTTGTTTAAAAAATTGGAAAGATAGTAAGTCTTTCCGTCAAGAATTCATCTCTGATTTTTGGAATAGGACTGTGTATTCTAATTTTAGCGAAGAAGGACGTCAATCTTTATAACTGACGTCGAAGGTGAATAATGTCTTCTGGATTTTTATTGATTTGATCGGCGACTCGCTATCAGACCTAACACGTCGCATTGTTCATGAATCGCAATCACGATTGGTACAACGCTTTTATATTAAACGATTCCTGCAATGGTCAGCTTAAAATGCATCGCGCAGCACTGCCTCGTACATTTTGTACTGAAATCCTAACGATTTTTGACAAAGGCGATAATCTCCGAAATCGTTAAATTTCCCCGGTTATTCTCTCGGCTATAATTCGATGAAAGCTGCGAGTGCTCGGTCGGAATCTAGAACGCCCGAGCATACCTATTGATCTCTTTCTCTTCCACTTTCGGTTCCCTCCACATTCCTTTCCTCTCGCTTCTCCACTCTCTTTTCCAGCGACAACGAATTATAGAATGCCGTATCGCTGCGACGCGACGTCATCCCGAGATCCTCGAAATCTTAACAATCTCAGAGTTAACGGCCTATTTGCGAACCCGTGTGCCTCCTAATTCAACCGTGCATCTTAACACATAATGATAGGAGAACATACGTATGTGCGAGCCTACGTATATCAGTAATTACTCGATTATTTGGCGTATTAATAAGAAACAGTGAACCAAATGGAAGAAATATATTAATGTATACAGTTTATATTAAAAATAAGAACGTGTGGAAATATTAACGAAACGAAACGAAAACTTCTGTATCTATTATTATTATAAATGAATTGTTTTATAAGTCTGTCTGCTTTTAATTCGAAGCAAACATGTTCGCAAATATTAATTCCAACTTTAGAGAGAATTTACTTGTATTTTTATAATTAATGATGAACTTATCAAGTCTATTTATTTATACATGGTTGCGAACTGTGTAACGTCGAAACGTTCAAAGAGTCGGCGTGTTGATTCCGGAAAGGATTCCTTTGAAACATCATTGACTTGGAGTGTACACGAGCCGGGAACATTTACTCAAAGGAGAGCGTCGCTTGTTATTCGTCAAGAGGGAAACGTATTCGTACGTTTAGCCGACGCTCTCGCGCTGAATAAAATTCCATCCAAATTCCATCCGAGGCCAGAAGGACCGACGCGATGCGACGACGACGACGACGTTCGGGTGTCTGACGAGTCTCGGCTTTCCGTTGCATAATGCGGTTCGAGGGTTTCCTTTCCGTGGAATGGAGACGAGTGCTCACGTCAAACGCAAAGTAACTACCTCGTCTATCGATAAGATGTTACCTACAAATCGCGATCCTTCTTATATCGGTTATATTATACATGTAGTGCGGTCGACTTTCCAATGTAACTTCTGACAGTCAATCCGCAATTATTAATATCAGCAGAGTGGTAACATAATGATATTTAATTGTAAGATAAGATTGCATAATTTCACTGGGGATTTTTATACGCAATTCTTCTTACGTTTAATGCAGTAGGTTGATTTGAATCTAAGTATACAATAATCTGTCTATACATTCAAAAATCGAAATACCCGGAGACTTGAATATCGAGGAATCCGGAGTGTTCCCCCTAGGAGAAATTAAGCTCTCGCCAGGAATCGTTGTCCCAAGTTGTACATGAGCCAAGCTGTAGGACGCACTTCAACAGGTTCTGTACTTTCTATTTCTGTTAATATTCACACTATTGGAAACAAGTTTTAGTATAGGTAACGCGAGTCGTTCGATCCGCGCCGAGATCGCAGTATCGTCGAAATTGCTTCGGCAGTTTTGGAAGCGGGCGTAAGTGCCGCGGTTTCCGTTCTCACAAATGGGCGCGACCGCGTAATAGCGAGCGCTGACAAACGCTCGACAGTCGTCCGTTAAAACCTGTCGCCGCTATATAAATTTCATCAAAATCGATGCGTCCGTTCGGGTATCAATGGTAAGGACAGAGAATTTAAAATCGTCGAAACGATTCCCTTTGGGCGACGGAAACGCTTGCCTCGGCACATTAACCTCAGTGCACAGAAATTGGATTTAACTTTGCCAGAATTATCAAAATTAACTGAATATTGATTTTATCGGTCATTGTTTGTAAATGTGACGAAATATTTTTATCATTCCAATTTTATTCGTCGCAAATTTTCTATCGTGCATAATGAATAATCAAAGAAATAAGTAAACGAAATTAATCAGGAAAAAAGGAAATAAGGAATTACGCGAGACACAATTTATATATTTGTATTAAGTTTTCCGTTTGACTGTCGCGGACTCTCACGTAGAATTATCGTTAAGTATGGGGCTATATTCGCCTATAAATCGCTGCAACTAGCGTATATTTACGTCTGTCATATACAATATTGATAGACTTGCTAGTACGTCCATTGTAGATATTGATAGAATAACGAGAACGTATATGTGCGTCTGCCGGATATATACGTCCGTCGTATTAACACGCCTATCGTATATATCGTATCGTCGTGTTTATATGTTTATCAAGAAAAAGATTTTTCGAATTTCTAGCGATAACATAAATATAACCACGGAAGAAAGTTGGTGGAATTAATGGGCGTCGTTTGACGGGCGATAAATTTTCTACGGAGCGGAAACTCGCGGGCTATTCGGAGAACTCTTGAATATACATATCGATCTCGCATAGACAAGTCTCTAATATTCGCATTTTCTCCCCGAACGGAGAAACCCGCCTGTTGGTCCGCTAACGGACATGCAGATGCGGGAACGATCTTCGCGCATCCCAGCATCTTACCCGACGCGACCCGAGGGGCGTGAAGTATTTTTGGAATCCACGAAACGCCGGGAATCCGGCCGACCCATTATTCTCAATATTTTCAATTAAATCGAAATTGGATAGTGATTAACCACTCCCGATCCGCGTCTACCCCGTTTGTGGCAATTATGCGCACGGAAGGCACGATGGACGATCGAAGAACCGGGCCGAAGAAGCCGGGAGCGAGAAGAAGATCGAACAGCGAAAGAAAACCGGAAGAGAAGCGAGGGATGCGAAAGGCGTGAGTGGAGAAAAGGTGAAAAGAAGGGAGTGGGGCTGTGGGTGGCGGCTGGAAGGGTTGCCTGATACATAAGCGAGGTACATACCGGGTATAGGGGCTCGGACACAGGTAAGCCAGGGGCGCACGCGCCCTCTCACCTACACAACGCTCCGCGGTTTCAGGCAGTGACGGGGAGTTGCGGAGAGGAAGCGCGGGGCGGCTGCGTGCTCGAGGCTCTCGCGCTCGCGCAATGTAGTCCCTCGGCTATCCTTCACGCGGGAGCATCGCCGTTTTGAAACATCCGCGACCTTCTCCCGTCGCGTCGCGTCGCAACGCGCGCTTTCCCTCGAAAACGTCTAAGTGACGACACGCCGGAAACGGGCCGATACCGAACGGCTGCCGGCTTCGAACCGATCGGTGTGACTCGCGTCGTTTCGAATCGTGTCAATCCGAACCTTGACACCGAGAGGAATCCTCGCGGCTTCGCAGTGAATACGGATCGAGATTCGAAATGTATCGCTGTTACCGGGGAATTGTGATCATCGGTACTGATCGACGAGTGCATCCGAACCTAAAGTGATTTCGTAGATACACCCTTCATCGAGCCGAGCGGAATCCGCACGATCTCGGAATTACAAACGGGCCGATGCGAATAGACTCTCGGGAATAGGTATGTGTTCCCGCGACATAAACTGTGAATCCCGGCTGATAGTATAACCCTGACCAGAACAAGGTGGTTTATGTGACGCGGGTTTACGCGGTTACCGCACTCCGATAAATCGTACGACGTTAGGAACGCTCGTCCGTGTGGTGTTCCCACGCGGATCGTCGAAACGGTATCTAAACGCGATTACAGGTAATCGAATGAGATTCTATCGTGCTCACGTTTAAAATTAATCGAGACAATAGTGTAACTTTTCTCGCTTCGACGTGAAGCTGGATGTTTCAACTGCTCGAAGCTGGGATTGAGATATTCTTTGCGATCGAACCTGAGATCGAACAGTAAGATGTTCCCGGCGAGGAGAGACTTAGATTTAGTGGAAGACGTTTAAAACGCGTTGGGAACCTGTTCGCTGGCTCGCGTTCAAAGTCATACACACAGCCAGATCTCGGGGCAAGTTGGAAGTCGAACTTCTGCCGAGCGATTGGCCGAGCCCCGCGTATAAAAGACTCGTGACAGTGGGTTCGTGAACGAAACTGGGTGACGTACGGTTATCGCGTTCAGTGGCTCGATCGAACTTGGCACGAATATCCTCCAGCCGCTCCCTCGATTCGCGCTGAATGGAACGAGCAAGATTTCCGGGGAACGGCCGCGTACTCCTCCTCGGCGCGATACAGGAATTTGTTTGATCCCCCGGCGCGTCCCGTCTCGAAGCAACGAACGCTTTCAATTACGGAAATTGAACTACAACGCCGAGAATCGTCGGTAGAATTGTCGGAAGATTCAACGAGATAAATTGATTACGAGATTCACCGGCTTCGATCAGTTTTCATCGTGGCAGCGGTGTTAAAAGAAAATTTCACGTTCAACGAGACAAGGTGAATTCCAGACGCTCCAGTGACCTTAAATAATTGCCAACCGTTCCGGAGGAAATCTCTCTGAATTTAATATCCTTACTTGAGCAGAATCCGTAAGGATATTATGGGGACGTGAATGGAGTAATCAGGACGCAGTGAGTGACTGAACCCGTTGGAAGATATTCGTTTTCGAACCAGCAGATAGGAAACGAATGCAGCACGCGCGTGAACTCGAGTGCTTTTTACGCGTCGACTGGTTAAGGAAGGGTCGTTCCCGTGTGAAAACCTTCTCGAATCTCGCGGGAAGTTAAAAAAAGTTGTCGCCGGATCAGGGACGATCGTCAATTCCCTGTTTATTCTACAGTTTCTGTGATACCATTCTGCTACAACGGTGTGGAAACTCTTGCCATTCTCATTCCTCCTTCCATGCTTCCGTTAACAAGCGAACTTGTCGTTTCTTCGCACCTCTCTGAGTTCACGGAAGATTGGAATGAAATATCTTTTATCTTAACGAAGAGCTTTACTATTTTATTTAAATATTAATTCAGAGTATAATTATCTCCGACCTTAAGGTCAGTCTTCTACTCGGTGACCTATTTTTAAAAGGATCGTTAAAGTGGTTTTGAACTTCCGTTAAATTTGGAAGCTTTCGCTATGGATGGAATGTTCCAGAGATCGAATTTTATCTTCGTACTCATCGCGATTATCACATAACTAAATTATGATCCTAATCTATCATGATTAAAGGATTTGGAAGCTTAAACCACAGAAGGAATTTATAATGATTTTCGTACAATGAGTTTCGTCCATCAATACCTTTTTTATTGAAGCAGCCGTCCTTACTATTGACTTCATCCGCTGCTATAATTATTTCGTCTAATTATTCAATATCTCTTATATACTAATTTATCCATTATCTTCTTATTTGTCATTGTTACTCTGTTCTATCATTAAGCAATTTACAAGCTTAACTCAGAAAATGAATTTATAATTGTTTTTCTGATAATCAATCTTATTTGTCTCTCAGTCCTTCATTCACTGATGCAACCGTCCATATTAATGTATTTATCAATTCACTATTATAATCTTTCCCATGTAATTATGTCTGTCCCTCAACACTTTTTCTACTGACGATTCGTCTTCCCATTAAACTTATCAATTCATTTCTTTAACAATTCTCGTCTGATTACTTGGTACCTACCATATTTTTTCCTTTTTACTTATGGAGCAACGTGTGTCAAAAGTCAGAGAATTTTCGAACGCAACAGGAGGAATGGGCAATTAGTCCGAAGGGAACCGCGGGAATGATCGATGAAACGTCTGGAGAAAATTACTATAACGAGCCTCGCCTAATGCATCGCGAACAAGGTTTGCGGTAGGGAACGCGGCGCTACGGCACGAAGTCGTCCGCACGATTTTCCCGTTTCATCCCTTCGCCGGCCGATCTTAGGGCAGTGCAAACTGCTAACGCGCTGACGAAATACTCCCCGCCGTTAATTACATTCATTAGCGGTTCTCGCGGCCCGCTACAACGGCTGCAGCTCTCGCGTTCGGGTTACATTTTCCGCGGCTGCTAGGAAATACCTCGGCTCGCGAATTCCACCCCTTCGTGTCCCGAACCCGTCGCAGGCAGCCGCAGGGCTCTACGCAAACGTTTTTGTTTTTGAGAGGGAAAAGCAGGAGGGGGGGTCGCGGGGAGGGGCTGCGAAGCGGGGCGAACGGAGAAGAAAAAAAAGAAAAGTAACGAGCGAACTCGGTCAAGTTGGAGCGTTGAAACCGCGCGGTGCAGCGGGAACGACTCTGTTATTTATTTGATTTGCTTGATTTCGTTCGATCTTGTTCCTTCCAGCTGTGGCCGCGAGTGAACGCCGGAATCGGCCGTGTCAGGCTTAGTGACAACCCCGAGGTTATCGCCGATAGATAGCGGGCGATCGTTATGACGCTCTAGTTGAATGGAAAGAAGTGTGTCAGTGCGCGTTCCAATCGGATCCCCGCGAGAATGACCGCGTGAAATGACAACAATTCGATCGAGAGGCTGCCGACGTTAGCTTACTACTGTCAAGGATGCGTGATACAGTAAAATGACTGTGACGCGTGTGAGATAGTATTGTCAATATGTGAAGGAACCTCGCCGAGGATAAGCGATGTCTACTTCTCTTCCCATACTTGTCTGTTTTATCATTTCTTTTGGTAAGTCCCCTTGTCTATTTAATTACAAGTTACTTAAGAATTAATTACGGGTTAGGTAAGATATGTTTTGTTCGATCGACGACAGGCTTTCGTCTGATCATTGTTCATATTAAATTTTCATTAATAATCTTGCTGGGAAAATTTAATTTTCCATTTGATAAGAAAGGAAAGAATACTTTAAAAGGTAATTACGTTGATGCTCTGTCCGATGTTTCCGACGATTTTTACGATTATGGCAAGTAGAAGTGATTCAGATATTATTAGATTGAACAGAACTTGATTTTCATCTATATCATTTTGTAATAAGCAGTTTATTGTTATGCAACGAATTTTTTGGTTCATATTTGTACATTTTAACGAAGAACTTTTGAAAAAGTTCCGGCGACAGACAATAGAGTTTTTGTGAACCGCGCGGACGTGAAAGTGTTAATAGTAGATAAATTTAACGAGAATTGAGAAACTTTCGTAGTTGGGAACGGGTTGTTAGAAAATTAACACGTACCTTTTTGGTATTGTTTCCCGGGTTGTTCCGTTTCACAGCTCTCCGCCCGCGATAATTATATGTGCGTGGAACCGAAACAACGTGTTCCGCGGCGGCCGTATTAAAACGGTGGCTACGCGAAATTCGTACGAAAAGACGGTCAACTCGGCGAACAACGCGCGCGGAATAATTGGAGGAAGTTTATTATTGCGCGAATCGACGAACAAGGAAACAGGGATTTCAATAATACCGCGAGAGTGTTCACCGCAACGAAGTTACCCGGCAGGGGGGTGTATTTCCGTAGAAATATTTGCATTTCAAATTTCCACGCAATCAAGCAATTTAAGATTCATACAAACAGAATTGAACAGCCGCGTCCCGTCTTGCATCGTTATCCGTTTCGTTCTGGTTATTAACCTCCTAATTCCGCTTCCCCGATCTTTCTATTGTACAGTCGCTATGCCTCGACGTGACATACATTATTCGTTAAGAGGGGCAATTCGTAAATGGGCTCGTCTAGAGTTCAGCTGTATGACGACTTTCGGGCACAGATGGGGAAACGGGGTCCAACGAGAACTTAAGACTGAAATTGATAGCCGCTTATCAGTTTTCAATCCTCGCTGCCTCAATGCACTTACCTATACGATATTTCGCAATACGTGATTAATTAATATTGGAAGAGAAACTGATTTAGTTCTTAAAGTTTTATTGAAGCGAATAAGATTTTCATATGATTCAATTTTTATAAGTTTCCTTTAAAATTTCCTAATGATTTTTTTTTGGTAAAACTTATCATTTAAGTTTTTACAGATTAAGTATTTTAAAAATGCTTAGGTAAGATATGACAGAAAAACGTTGGAAAACACTGGTTTATAGAATCAGTATAAAAATTCGGGAGTCAATCGATTATTGGAAAAACCGATAGGAAAACGTATCTATTCTTTTTGAAAGGTAATCTGGTGCAATAAATAGTTGATATAATACTGTTGATTGAATAATACTGTACTTAAGATAGAAGCGAATGAATAATATGGCTTTGAAATGTAATTAATCTTAAACAATTTGGACTCGGCCAAGCGCATTCTTTTGGTCCAACGCGGAGAAGACGAGCCGTCCCGCGTTTGAATTGCAAATCGATCGTTTTTCTCCCGAGTGACCCGGCACCTTGTATTATTCATGATATGTATTTCCTACCCGAGCACTTTGACGCAACGTTTCAGGCTACGCGCGAGCCCATATACCGCGTCAGGGTGGAGCTCGTATATCTTTCAGTTTGATTGAATTTGATGAACTTCGAACCAGCTGATAGAAGAACGTCGAAAGAATATGGTGAACGCCTCACGGACTATCGGCTCTCAGCTATACATATTTAGCTGTAATAACCTTACTACTTATCATTCATTCCCTCGTATTATTAACATTAGTCATTCATTCATTATACACATACATGTACGTATTTCAATGGACATTTGTCAATTTGACGGATCAAGGAAATCGTACACTTTTTTTAAAAGCAACGTAACTTTACACACCAGCTTTGAATTCATGTAATTCTATCAATCTTAAGTTACTAGAGATGAATATGGCAAATTCTACTTTTGACTGATTTGGCGATTTACATTACATAACAGAAATTCCTTGATGAGTGCAAATATTGTAATAATGGCATAATGAATGCAAGAAAATAGATTCATCTAAGGATTTTATAAAATATGTTCACTTCAACTTTAATTCATAGTCGCACTTAGTCGTTTAATTATTGTTCTACGATTGATCGACTTGCCTTACAGACTTTTCATTTATGCTTTTCATTATTAGAGCGAAGTTCGGTTCTCGCCTAACGCTCTTCCGTTTGTTGCATATTTCACGCATTTTACAATCCTTTGCATTGACCTAGAAAAGAGCGAACTTCCTTCTATTTTGTGTCGTGGGTCGAGGGAGGAGAGGATGGTGAGGTTTAACGCACAAATAATTTCGCGCTCAACTTCCGTTACGTTCTCCCTTTTTCTTTCCGCGGAGAGCATTCCCTCTCGGGAGAGAAGGTACTATGAAAAGTTACAATGGTTCTTCCTTGCGAGCGAATCGTGACTCTGAAAAGAAAAAATATAAACGCTTCCTATTATTCCATGGTTGCCATGCGGAGATTTTCAGATCCTCCAGGGATAAATACATACATATACCTATAGGTAACAAAATCAAATATTAACAACTGGCTATTTGGTAAATGTGAAATGGTGAAATAAATATATTTTATAAAAATCGTAAATAATTAAGCGTAAAGAATAACTATTTAAGGAAACAGTAGTCTACACTTATAAGATGGTGTGTATATGTATGTATATGCGTATAAGTGATCTACGAAATCGATGTAGAAATCGCCAAAAATATTTGCTGCGCTCAACCCTGTACCTTTATTCCCCTTTGACAGATAAGCCAACTTCAATTTGAAGTAAAATTTTTAATCAGATCTGCAGCAGGGAGCAGCCAGTCAAAGTACACAATCGCGGGGGACCTGCGGGGTAGCTCCGTCGTTATTTAATGTAATTGAACTTATCCCGTAAAAGACAGGTTCGACTATTTCTTCACGACTTTATCCCCCGACGCGGCGCTTCGTTTCGCCGGAAAATTGGCCCGTGCTTCTATCCGCTGTTGCTCGCCGTCGCTTGTTTGTCTATTACAACACGGCCGCGTGGCGTTGCATGCACACGCGCGGAGGTGTGTACCTAACCCGAAAACAAAGCGTACGTATCGCGCTAGAAATCTCCTAGAGGTCGACGGCCTTCATCGTTCGATTCAATTGTGAAATAGAACGAATTCTTCGAGATCACAAAATGCCAGGAAAAAAAACGAGTTCGCAATTTGCTCGAAAACTGCATTAACATGAAAAATTATTTCTCCACAATTCTGTCGAATATTAATCCTCTATAAAAATTAATTCTTAATTGCAAATTAGCATCCGATGAAAAATGTTTTTGGCAAGTACACTATTTAACTTATTGAATAGAATAAAAAAAAGATATGTATACATCTTAGAATGCTTACTGAATTTTTGTTAAATCAGATCATTCATCATAAGTATTCGTAAAACATTGAGAGTGACTATAAAAAATCATGAAAATAATAGTTGATAATCACGTGAGAACACGGCTGGAAACTCGCTTGAAATCGAGTCACAGAAACTCGTGTTCACGCCTTCACTTTGATTGCTCGACCTTGAAATGTATTGACAGCGAAATAGCGACAGGGGCAGAAGTATAATGGTGGATCCACGGAACGGCATTTGTAATTATGACATTACCTCGTGAAACGACGCGACGCGGCGCGTTGTATCGACCCGAGACACGCATAATTCCGTTCGGTGTTTCCGTCGGATCGCTTGGCTGACCTAACCACGACCAAGACTACTGGTCGTTACGAACAGGACGTCGCGCCTCCACCACCGCGCCGCGTTGACGAAAGTAATGATCCCGATACGATACAAAGGCGTCTAGATTAAAGCTTCTTTGGCAGGCTGTGTGCGGTCGATACCGATTTACTGTTACAAGCGTAGAAGCCAGGAATCAATGTACCTGTACATACAAGTTACGACGAAAAAGTAATTATTTTATAATTGTATTTTAGTATTATAATACACGCATCTGGGAGATTCTTTTTTTGTCTGAAGATAGAGGACAACATCTTTTGAATGACTTTTAACTAATCTTGTACAGGTAGTGAAAATGTGTTTATTACATTTTTGTTATAAGCTCGGATGAAAAAAGTTGGAAAAACGACTCTCATACTTTACCTTACGACTACTAACTAACGGCTACTCAAAAAAGCTGCAGCTGGTACAGAATTCGAAGACAGGACAAAGTTTGCACATCCTGAGTGAAGCCATAGAATGATGAAATTTCGGTATAGAAAATTGAATATTGTATTTCGCATTCACTTCACTACTTATATTCATCAACCTTTCGCTCATTTTACGTTGGGTTAGTTCAGTTTATTTATAGTTGAATAGATATAAGTTACGTGTTTAGAGGTATGTGAGGTCGATGGGAAATGTAGCGTTAGATGTTTCGTTGAGGGTATGGAGAAATAAATGATTAACTTTTTTACATTACAAAGTCCTATTCTTGGACCGATACGGTTAAAATAAATACTACACCACTATTATTATAAAAACAATATTTTCTAGAGAAATTATTAGCTTATAAAGTAAACGTGAGTCTATAAAAAATACATATTTGTATTTTCACGTAGGTTATATAAAAACCTCGTCTGACGATCATTTAAAAACGCCTGTCTCGACTTAGATCCATTTTGCAAAGCTGGCTTTAGCCCAGTCGGGACTTGTGTACGCGCGACAAGCGTGTGTGTGTGTGTGTGTGTGTGTGTGTGCCCTTAAATCGAATTTCCTGTATCTCGAAAAGAAAATGTATCTCACATTTTCTTGAAAGCATCTCGCGTGTTACGCTGCAAGCACCGAGTTCGCCGCCACATTATTACAGGCGCAGACATATCCATAATAGTTTTCTAACATCATTTTATTATCTATCAAATGGGTATGGGAACGTACTCCGGAGGATTCGAACACCGATATATCGTATCCTTATCACCTAATGGGATAAAAATTGAATCGTGATTCTCACGAAACGCGGGGTGGAAGCCGAGCAATTTCTCACGAGCGTGACATGTAAAAGGAAACAACGTCGGCGTATCGACGCGCTTTGTGTTCATCGATATGTATAGCTGCCGGCCGACATCAAAAGGCGTCATACGCGTCGACGTTGCCATCGACTATACCTAATTCCAATCGGACTAATAGAGAATGGAATTGAATCAACGATGAAATCACGATCGCTTATAGAATTCGGCACTCGAGCGATAATGATTACCTACACCGATCGGGCGGCCGCGCGGTAATCCGTTCAGAAGCTCTACGTTACCTGCACCCCACCGGCAGGCCACACCCCGCTACGAGGGTCGAATCGTTGACGGGGGTATTCGTAGAAAATGAAAATTAGCCAAAACGTCAATCAAGCTATCCCGGCCTGCTATGAGCCAGGGTTGTAACCAACTACCACGGGCAGAGTAATGAAAAGCAAACGGACCGCTCGACTCGGTCCGGCTTGCTCTCGTCGGAAATGGCCAATGGTATAGGGGCTGACTGTGGCTCGTCAACGTAGACGGAATCGACCACTTGACACTACCTACTCGCGTCGCACCCCAGGGAATTACCGAGGGCAGTTTAATTGTCGATATCGATGGTACATCGTTGTAACCCGGAAAGTAGTGTGCCTTAATCAAACGTTGTTTAATCGTTTTGAGAGAGGATAGATGTTGAGTAGGTGTACCGTTTGTGAACAATACGTTATTTATTACGACTTATTCTGAGTTTTAAGGGTTGTTTGATTACAATGAAAATACTTGCAGGAGTATATGATATTTATATCGCTATCCACTTTGTTATAGTATGATTGACAAAAAAGGCAGTGGCTTATTATTCATTTTGAATCTTATCCCCATAGGGGGCGCTCTATAAACCTAAGCTAGCTATGATTCCATGTCCCTAGCTGTACGTACAATGACAATGAGCTCAATGAATTTTAGATCAGTTTAGGCAAATAGGATGACCATGTCTGGCCAGTAGATTATTTATCTGAATATACGTAATTAAACGTTCTGGTAATGCTTTGATTAAAATGAATACATATGAATATATATGCAGAGTGTGGTATATTGATATCACTATCTGTTTCTTATCACAATTCCATGATGCCTTTAAACGAACTGACATAATCGTATTCACGTTCGTTAGCTCCTTGTATTCTTAATAACAGAAATTAGCAGGATTGGTAAAGAAATCACTAATCATATTTTATAAGATCGTGATGATTTTAACACTTTGACTGCCGCGCGCTAAACCATTTTCGTATTACTTCTATAACAATGGTTTATATTAATGAATATTCTATTACAAATTTAAGTTTATATTAATAAATATAGTTTATATTGATTACTATTCAATAGTTTTGTTACTTCCTCTTCGAAATATTTTTTCAAACGCATACAAATATCCTTTGCAAATAGTCAAATAAGCGTCACCCGAATATGGGTGACGCGGCAGTCAAAGTGTTAATACATTTATTTCACGTAATATACTTTGCTAAGAATTACGTAGGAATATTAACGATACATAAATTTTTACGTCTACCGACTAAATCATTTCCGGTAGTATAAGTTCGTATGAACTTTTTTGATCTATTTGACCTCGGTAACACGTAGTATAATTTTCGTCTGAACCTTTTTGGACACCCTGTATAATCTATGTCGTTCGCCACAAACGACCTCGTAGAAAGTTCTCGCAGGGATTCATAGCCGTGGAAACTAGTTCGTTTTATTTTTTCGATTCATTCAACTACAGTAGTTTTCAATTGTTCGCGTCCGTTACGAAAGTTTCTCGCGAAGCGTTACCCTGGATCGGGATCGAGCCGCAGATGCGCCTGAACATCATAAAGGCGGAAAAGTTGCGAAACTTCGACAATCGGCGGAACGTCACGCGCCGCACGAGACAATGTACAAGCTGCGCGACGCGACAAGACGAGGAATCGTCCCGTTAGGTGATTGATGCGACGTTTATAGTGTCGCCGAAACGGATACGGTATTGCCATTGTCGACAGATAGGTCGATGAACCTTCACCGTGAAATGTTCGCTACTTTCCGTAGAATTAAAAGCCAAAGGCAGAATAGCGTACTGTTTTATCAAACCGAAATGCATTTTCCTAATCTGTTCGCGAGATGGTTTCTTACATTCACACGTGCAACCGGTTTCGATCGCATTAAATAAAACATGAAGGAAAGTAATTTCGTTTTCTTAAGAGAAAATTAATAATAATAAAAAATAAGAATTAATCAAATAATGTTTGAGAGGTTGGTATGACGTAAACGTACACTTGCACAATGGTAGACCGGAGAGGCGAAAATAGTTCCTGTCTATTTTGTAAGGGATACGAAAAAGAAACTGGGTGGACTCTGAATTGTTAATCTGGAATAAACGCGACAGGCAACACTACTGGAACTTCATCTCGGGCAAGGAAAAAAATTCGAAGTCGCGGGATGGTTGAATAAGTAACTGGTGCGAAGCCAGAAAAGTTTCCCGAGGAGGACAGGCTCCCGTCGGATGGTGCGGATTTTCTTCGTTCAGTCACCGCGCGAGACGTCACGTCGACTGTCATCCCGGAAGTTCCGGGCAACCATCGGCATCAAATATTCAATGAGAAAATAAATCTTGTTCCTGGCGATGTTGCCTAATGTCTACACAAGTATATCTCACGAAATCCCCATTCTAAATAAGTTAGAAAAATAATTCTGGGAATCGCCGGGGTCGCGAGTCCGTGTACAACCGAAATTTTCAGCGAACTTTAATAAAATATCTTGACAGCCAAGTTGCCGGTGAGATTTTAATGTTGGCAAGTCCGCAACTTCCGGGCGCGAGAAGACCGGAAGAACTTCGCCAGCTTTATAATTATTTGAACATCGGGAACCGGCTGTTTGTCACGGCTAGCACGGGAGATTTTCACCGACAGTGAACGACATCGGACGGTTGGAATGCTCACCGCAAAACTGTATTTCATTTCGCCTCACCCCCGCCCAACCATATTCATTATCTCCTTCCATTCGAACCCGTCTACCATTCGTTTTACGACTCGTCCAATCAGCTTCCATCCCTCTATTCCGCCTTTTCTTTTCTTTGCCCGCAATGCTTAATTAACCGCAAACGAAAATCGTTACCTGTAACCCACTGCTTCGGAACAATATTTTTTCTGTCCTCCAGTATAGGGATACTTAAACGGCTTATGAATCCTTATTAATAAGAAACTTTAATTGTAGTAGAAGTGCTTCCCTGACAATACTTCTGGAAAAGAGATCAGTTAGTGATTTGGTTTTGATAAGAATATTTCTTGATGAATCAAAACCTCATTATTTTCATTGAATATTTAAAATCAACTGAAATAAAATAATAATGGACCCGTCTAGTGTGAAGCTACTTAAGGATTTTCATGGATAAGAAATTTCAATTATAACAGAAGTATTTTTCTGACAATGTTCCTGGTAAAGAGGTTAATTAATGGTTTGTCCTTCAAGAATATTACTTGATCAATCGAGTCTCCAATATTTCTATTTAACATCGCTGAAGGGAATATTTCAACTCCATAATAATAAGAATTCTGCATCCGATACGACTCAACATCCAATAATTGCTGCAAATTCAATAACGTAGGGACATTATGTGTACATGTACAGGTATATACGTGCGTTTAATTATTTTCCACGGAAGAAGTATTCCGATAAAGATCCGGAAACGGGAGCGAAAGGACAGGGTCCGAGGCGATGAACAAAGATGGATTAGCAGATAGATTCGAGCGCGAAATTAATTTCCGGCCCCGTCCGTCGAATTATGGATTATCCGATACTCGACTGCGAACTTGTTTGACCCCTTTTCTCTCGGCGAGAAAAAACTCGTCCGAGTACAAGCTACGCTGCTTGAACCTTCAGTTATTCGGTTCAAGAAAAAACAGACGAGACTAATCCATTCCTCGATGCACTACTCTTTAACGGTCCGTGGACACAGCAATTTTTCATCGCGCGTATGTAAGCGTGTACAGTTACTTAAAAATCGTAAGAAGCATAAAAAATGTTAGATACACATAGAACCGTGTAAAAATTGCGTATACAATTTTCTCATTGCCAGTTTTGACGAACACTTATACAAGTTCATTAGACATTAAACTAACACCCTATGAACCTTCGACGATCTCAAATAATTATGTTGTTTGGTTTGATTTTGAAAAGCAATTTCTCTTTTAAAAATGTGCTATTCTTTTTTTTAGATACTGTGTATATCTGCCAATTGCTACTCTTCCTATTTGTACGATATTTCGTATGTAACAATTTCGCATGAAAAGTCTGCTAACGAGGTGTACTAAGAACCTGTTCTGGGAATGGTACGTACTTCACGAACGGGATGGAACGTCCTCGGATAGCGTTCAGGAATTTTGTTCACGAGAACGAGCGTTCTTGACTCCAATTAGTTATAGGGAAACTGTCGGCTGATTTTTAATAGAGCGTCGCGGCGCGTCGCATCGGGCTCCAATTTCATCGATCCTATCGGAAAGCTATTTATTCGATGATTAACGAAGCTACGAACTTTGAAAAGTTGTTACCCGTACACGAGTTGGAAGCGTTGCTGCTACCAGATACCCGTCCACGCCGCGTTAAAGCGCTTTCAACAGGAGACTAGTTACTAGTTACGTCGGGCTGAATGCGTGCATCCACCCGTTTATAAAGCTCATTAATTCTCTTACTGTTCCCCCTACCCGACGGCTAACTTTCATCCTTTGTTTTTTCCCTCGAACAAAATTATTACGCGTACAGGGAAGCATAATGAATGAATTTGTTCGGAACGCGTTTATTTATTGGTTTACTGTCAAATTATTCTCCCAACATTTTCTGTTATAATTATATCTATTTATTATTAGTCCAGTCGAATTAGCTTTTTAAATAAAAGACAGTATTAGAGTGTTTTATGATTAGAAGTTCTTCGGAAGGGTGATCAATATATAATGGAGAAAAATATTTTCGATCAGTTACTGGTTGGTAACACATTGTTTAAATAATGGAAGAATATGAGAAAAACAGTTTCTTAAGTCTCTTGTTCGAACTATCGAACCGTTATCACTGCGCTGTTAAACATAGCTATAAAATAAGTCATAATTGGTCAATTCATAAGAAGCTTCAATTGCTTATAATTTATTAAAATACAGTACTTTTCCTAGACTAATCTGACTGGACTAAATCTACTTGTATAATCTATTACTATGTACATATGTATTTGTATAATACATTATCCACTTGATTCATTATATGAATCTCTATTTTCTCTCTCCTCCTATTCGTAGAATTAAACTTTATTAGATTACATTATTATTAGATTACATTATTATACATTATTAGATTACATACTTGAAAAATTACCCTATAAAAAAAATCTACCCTAGATAAGCTGTAACAGTATTTTAGACTGTACGAAAAAGTTTGAATTCCGTCGGAGAATAAAAGTGAGTAAAACGAAG
>SHCU01000223.1:100922-111720 GCA_004307685.1 Ceratina australensis | reverse complement strand
ATTACTATGTACATAGCGTATCGTGTTCCCTTCCGCGGAATCAATGGCTGGAAGGGGGAAAAGTGCGGGTGTATCTTAGACGGTGCTTAGGTTGAACTCGTCTTAACCACTTCACGCAGAGAGCGGAAGGGGAGACGGGGTGAAAGGCTCCGAACCGTAGTCTACGAGCGGCACGGTCTAGTAAACTAACGAAAGAGAATTTCACCTACTGCGAAAGTGCTCCTCTACACGCGAACGATTCTGAAGAGCAATCGCGAAGAAAAAGATCGTCTCGCGTGGCATTCTTGTCTACGTTTCAACCTCATCCGGGCCACGGTTCCCTTTGAACCGGCGCCGCGCTTGCTGCGGCCGGGGCCGAGCCTTCTCGATTTCCGCTTTCGAACCTTTCATCGGATTTCGGATATCGAATCCGCGATTACGCCCGCTTGTTTTTCCTTTCCTTTTCTTTTACGGAAAAACAAATAGATTCCGTTCGCGTTCGTTCATGACCAATCGAACCTCCGTTGTCCGTTTCAATTTCCTACCGATGCTTCTCACTCATTTTTCATTCGTTTATTGGCCGCTCCGAAGTGGAATTGAAATATATTCGTAGGAACGGCGATAGTGTAAGAGTCATCGCGGATTGGTCGTTCGGGTTGAAACGTACATTTATTTCGAAATACTCTACGTATTTTATTTGATAAAAGCTAGAAAATACATTAGAAAAACGAATTAATTCAGTTGGCGTTCGTTCGTGACCAATCAAAGTCCGTTCCAATTTCCTTTCGATCCTTTCTATTAATTTCTCATTCGTTTATTGCTCGGTTTCAAGTGGAATTGCAATTTATTAGAAGCAAAAGCGCAAATAAATCCTTCCGGATGGAACGACCTTTCATTTCTAAATACTTTATGTAATTTACTTTATGAACGAGTTAAAACGTATATTAAAAAAAGAAATGAATTTACATATTTTAGTTTGGTAGAAAGTTAAACGGACAAGTCAGTCCTTTAGGGTAAAACGAACTTGTACAATATCGAAATTCTAAATTCGCTATATATCTAATTTCATAAATAAATTAAAAAGTATACTAAGACCCGACAGTTTGATAAATATTTTTGTCACATTCACAATTTTCTGCCGATGAATAGGGAAACCTTTTTTGCCGTGGTAACCCAACCGATTGATTGTTTGCAGCATCGGTGAATCGCTGCGATCACGGAGCCAGCAATTTGCGGATGTTCGCGAAACAAATTTGCAGAAGGGTCGCGCAACGGCGCGTTGTCGTTCGCACGGGGAAATAGATGAAATTATGCGTATTTGCGCGGACAATTGAGCGCCATAAAGGAAAAAGAGAGGGAGAGGAAAAAAAAAATGTTTTCAACGAATGCGGTTGGTACTCGTTACAGGCGCATTCAGCGTTTCATTCGCGGACATTCGAAGCAGTTTCATGCGTATCATCGCGTCCGCGTCCAGATAGAAAATTGTAACACCGCCAGTGCGGGAAGACCGGTTGCCGTCGAAATAAAAACTAAACAAGAGACGCAATTTTCGAGATCCCTTGAAAAACAAATATACAGATCCGATTGGATCCGACGCTTGCAAAGGGCTGGACAAAGAACAAGCTGCCTCTGCTTACGCGTTTTCGTTCAGTTCACTTTTAAATTGTTAGCATTTCCCCTTTTGTTCCATTCACCTCCAGTTTATTCCCCATTCAATCCGTGGAAAATCTAATCGTTTCACGCTCGCCGTAAACAACTATAAAAATTAAACAAAAAGAGGTTAGAGTTGCCGGTGGTATGAAACAATGTGAGATGAAAAAGCGCAAAAGTTTGCTGGAGCTTCGTACCATGAGTTAAACCAATCCAATTCGCCGGGGCAAACTTTTTTCCAGAAACGTATTTTAATTTCTTCGAAAGTTCATTCGGGGTCTCGAAAGCGTCCCAGAGCCCCATGGGCGTCGTCTTTGCGCAACGCCTCCAGAGATCACTTAACCGAATGGCTAGCCAGTTAGCCTCGGTATTATTCAATTTCCAACCGCCTGTTTTTTCTCAAACTTTCACCTGACACATTTACAGAATTAAGTGTACCGAGGTACAAATTAATTCTACACTCAATATCCAAGATGGTTATTGTACACGTTGCTATTTTATGTTACTCTAAATGTGTAACCTCTAGACTCTAGCTCTTTATGTAAAATTTATTTGTAATTTCTCTATAGGAAATTATAATTTAAATGGAAATTTCTATTGTATTTTAAAATCATAATTTTTATTCCACTTTTGAATTTTGTGTGACCTCGGACATTAAATCAACTTTTCATAATTTCTTTACGTGTCATATATCAGTAAATGCGTAAAATAATCTAGAATTCAATGTAATAATTTTATAGCCTTTTTTAAAAATCTTCTCAAATTTGATATAGTACTCTACTAATGTAATAATCGTGAAAATTTCAATACGAACACCTTTGACAATAACATCATGTTGGTATCATGAAAATGAATATACTTAAGAAATGGTATCATTTTAGGTGGTATTGCGTCATGTGTAAGAAACTTTCGCACCGACTTCCTGGAGGAATGGCCGACCCCAGGCACGGGGCCTCATTTCGACACCTCGATGCAGTCGAACTTCACTGGACTCGTAGGCAAGCCAGTGTACCTCGTCTGCAAAGTGAAGAATCTTGGAAATCGAACGGTGAGCTTGCCAACTTCTATACGATAATAACAGCATCAAGAAATCAACAATGGGGTCCCATCGATTAATTAATTCAATCATACTCCCGTTCCCAAACACTATGTATATTATACTTGGTTTTATACGGTAGCGTGCAACGCGTGTCTCCGGTAGTCACGTCGCACGTTTAATCCGCTAATTGAGCCCCGCCGGTTATGGTGCGCGATATCCTGATGGTGAATGCTCGTTCGGAGCAGAGACAGTTGTCAAGTTTCAAAGCCCGTATACGCGGATTATAGGCTGGTAGTTACGATATGTTTAGCCGGAGCAGCTAAGAACCCCGCAGTGTTAATACACCGGGAACGATAATGGCGGGTCTTCATTAGTACGCGTACAGCGACCGCAAGCTAATCAACAGCAGTTTGACTTCGGCTTAAAGCTTCCTGACGGAAGGCAATTACAATAGCCGCGGATTCGGTCTCACCCTACTATGTCCACGATTCTCGATTTCCGCCATCGAACGATGCTCCTTCGGGTAACCGACGACTCGAAATCGTACGACGACGATTAAACCGTAATTCTGTCTGTCAAGCGGAAAACCATCTAACTAGGGGCTCCATTATTCAATCTTGTCGTAGATGTATATATGATAAATGTAGTAGCATTTTTTAAAGCATATTTTAAGCATATTTATTTGTGCAGAATTTTCATTCGTATGTTTTAGTGATGTCAAATATGCATTATATTTTTTAGAATTACAATAGATGCATTTTCTGTAATTGTGTAAAAGCCTGCAGTCATGTCGCATCGAGAGAATATTTCAATGTTTAACTGATCAAACAAATGTCCGTCTGAAATATTTCTCCTAAACTTTTAATACAAATATTGTTTCTGTATAAGGAAATACGAGTGAAGAACTAATTACAAGAAACAGAATGAAATATAAATAATAAATTCAGAAATTTGACCCACTATTTCATATAATTACTTACGATGCATTAAATCTTGCCCCAGACAATACTAAACGTACATATTTATGTATGTACGTACATACGTATTTCAGATTTTAAAGTATCGCTAAAGCAGCACACAATACCTGCATGGTACGAAATGAAATCGCGAGAACTTTGGTAACTCCGGAACTTTTTAATGGATTCGTTTCTTTATGCGATGGCACGATAAATTTATTTTCAATAACCGAGCCGCGCTCTCGTCTAGAATGTAAAAGTTTCGACGGGAGATAAACGTGAAATTGTTCAAATATTGGCGAAACGAAGTACATAACTGAAAATTCGATTCGAGCCAGCGCAGGTGTTCCCTCTAAAAATAATCGAGGCTTTGAAATATTCCTGTTATTTTCGTTTTCAATCTCGTTAAAATCTCGAGGCAGGCCGCGCCGCGCGCCGCCGCCGCGGTTCCGATGGATAAAAGCGGGGAAGGAGCGAAATAAGTGTATCGAAAACAGTTGACACGATTCTCGTAAATGCGATGCATCCAAATTATTTCAGAATCATCGATCCACATTAATAATCGTCATCGCTGCTTCTTATTTGATAAAATGATTCTATCTAGTAACTCTAGCTTCCAACGATAATAGAATTTGAACATCGCAACGATGTTTCTTATTTCGAAATTCTCGATCCTGTCCAGAATCGGCAAAATGATTTAAATAAATATAAATATTGAAAATTAGGTTAGGTCAAAAAAATTTCAGGCTGTTTTAATACGATTCAAATCGTTCCTACTTCGTGGCCAAGCAATCAATACAATTAATACTCGAGAGAATGCTCGTGCTCGCGAAGTAGGTTTAACACGATAGGGTTCTCCCCGTTGTTTGCGCGAAGAATGCTACGCTGCTGCCGTCAGATGCTCGTCTTAAGGCTTCCGGAGTTCCATTGACGCTCCCAGGATTACAGCCTCTTACCATGAGGGTAGACAGTGGAGAAAATTGGAATACATAAGGGTGATGAAGAATGGATCTCGATAAAATAAGGGGTCGGGAATCTTTGAGTACAGGGTATAAAAAGACAGCAGTCGTACATATGCAAAATTGTGCATGTCCTTCAAACTTCAGAGCCAAACATTTCTTCATTGAATGGTGTTTTACATGAGGGTAAAAAGTGTAATTCAAGCTTGCTGTATTTTTTACTCTTTTTTGAAATTTATATTTAATGTCATTTTTTGTAAACTATTTATTGATATATGTTGGTTTTTGAAGTATGCATCTACTTCGATTGTCAGTTATTGATTCGACGCAGTGAATATAGTACATTTATTATGGACGTGCATGTATCGGATGTGGGGGTCGAAGAATACACGATGACATGTACCACTGGGATGCTCATACATTTTTAATATAATTTTCAATGCATGAACACGCCATCGACATGTCTTGCATCTTATCCTCAGCAGATCTCTTCTACATTCCTTATGCAATTTACGAATACATAATAAAAAACCGTAAAAATCTCAGCTAATTTATTTAAGTGACAAGATTAACGTATAAACGTTTTCTCTTCTTTTATTTATCCTCGATCCTTCATCTAACATTCTACGTGTACTATTGTTAATCGTAAAAATATCAAACTTTAATAATATTATTGCCAGATCGCTTTTAGCAAAAAAAAACATGGACTAGTATATCACTCTTTTTGAAACTTGTTCCCTTAGGAGAAATTAACAATCGGAACCGGTCTGTAACTATTGTCCTAAGCGGTACACGTAGCTATGCATTTTGCATGGCCAATTATTGAATGTGGTTTAGATTAATCCCAGATTAATTAAGGACAGTGTGTCGAATTAATGAGATATCAACGTAATCATCGAATAACTTCCGTCGGGATATCACGTCATCGATCGAAATACTGTTCGCCGGAATTCGTCGATTAAAGTACGCAACAGTTGTCGATTCCCAGATACGTGGAATCTGATTCGATGCCCTTTGCCTAGCCAACCGAAAACGCTTGTAAATAAATCGCTTGTTTAACGATACTGGTAGTCCACGACACGCGAGGGCAAGATTGGAGCACACTAAAGGCTGGTAAATGGAGAAGAGTAATTCAGGGGACATGGGGACCGCGAAATTCGCTCGATACCATCGGCGTCGATAGTCGGTTAAACTAAACGGTTCCTCTCGCGTCGTCATTGTATTCGCCTTCCTCTTGCTTTAATCACCACGATTCGATCGGTTTAGTCGCGTCGCGCGCGTGCGTGCGTTCATCTCTCCTCTCGGATTTCTAGACAATGCCTACCCGGTGTCACCTCGAGGACTCGTAGAATGAAGCCGCGTAGCTGCCAAGTTCACGGTTGGTTCAAAACAATACCGAATTTCCATGGTGACAACTGGAGAGCACCTAGTGAAGTTTCATTCTAACTAGAGAATTCATTTTTCTGCTTACCTCGAAAATCCTCGTTCAAAGGTTTTCCTTTTCACGTCAGACTAGACAGATTAATTCTTATTAGGATATAAAGAAATGAATTCTTTTTCTGTCGTCATATGTCAAATATTTTATTCGAAAGCAAATTAAATTTACAAAGAAACGTTATATCAACGTCTAACTTTTAATACGAAGTGTAAGGTTAAGAATTTCGGAACTTTCGGTAGATAACAGTTTATAAAACGATCTAATATTTCCCTTATTAAAGGAAAATCAGAACGAAGTTCTGTGGCCTATAAATTATCCTTTTATTGCGCGGACGTTTATTGGCAATAGAACGTGAACGAGTGATATTTTGTTGCAGGTTTCCTGGGTAAGGCATCGAGATATCCATTTGTTAACGGTGGGTCGTTACACGTACACAAGCGACCAGCGTTTCGAGGCGCAACACCAACCGCACACGGAAGATTGGACGCTGAGGATATTGTCTGCCCAAAAGAAAGACTCCGGTATTTACGAGTGCCAAATATCGACGACACCACCAATCGGTCATCCGGTTTATTTAACGATAGTCGGTGAGTTAACGAAATCTACGATGCGGGCAGTAGTGGTAGGTCGGCTTTAAACATCGGAGCGCCTTATCCTCTCCCCCGTTCTTTCCGTCTTTCTATATTCGTTATCTCGGATCCAGCAGCATTCGCAAACACGCGAAACAAATATTAAGCGATCCCGAATCCTGGTTAGACTCGTTATGCACGAGTTCAAGCATTTGAATACCATGAAACGATAATGGTGTCACGTTCAGTTTTAACTGTTAATGACCGCAAACACCTGGCGTTAATCTTCTTTCAAGTGTGTGCTTATACGATAATATATTAAGGTTGTATAAGCAGTAGGACTTATGACAAAAGTTTAACACATATGATAAAACGGTCCAATATTTGAAGCGAAAATTATTGCACTAAAATTAATGAATTCGATTGATCGGTTCGGTTTACCATTTATTAGAGTAATTGGCAAAATGTTAACCTCTAAATTCGATATTAAAATTGTAACCACTCTTAAATTGAAATTCTAGCATTTTATTAGACGACACACTGGCAGAGCAATTACTACCTTAACATCGTTAAAACGCTGCAATACCTTGATTCAATTATTCGTGAAACATATAAAATTATCCGTGGCTAATTGAATTTTCGATTTTCCGAGTTGAACCATGTATGTACAATTTGATTATCTTCTATAGCAATCGTCCCATAGAATTTGAAGCGTGACAGCGTAACAGAAAATTGCACGATAAATTATAAAGGAATTCGCTTTGGACAGCGGCTCGATTGCAATCGTTATTGTTCAGTTTCGAAGTTGACGCAAGCCTCGAGGGCATCGTAAATGCAAAAGTGTCGCGTTAATTTTCGTGTTTCGCGTTTAACGTCAATACTTGCCCGATTTAATGAAGTGGGCAATATGTGGGTCAATTATTTCACCGATTTCATTACGACGGCCTACTGTTATTAAAACGAATCATTTACGTCACTTGCTAATGACATGTGTGAGGGATAAATAAAACCGAACTGAATATAATGTAATCAAATTATTCCGGTTGGGAGTTGGACAGAGTCAAACGACCAGGCAAGAGAATTATTTCCACGTGGCTATTGTACTCATCTATAATTAATTTTCTTACATTTTATCACCGGCATATTCTCTCGAATCCATAATGTATTCTCAATTCCTCAGGCAAGAATAGCTTTACTGTTCTGACTAAAACAATTCGATCGCTGTCTAAATTCCAATCTTTATTACTTCACACACAATATGGGCAACGATTACACGCATCGAGAATCGCGATCGCAAGCACTCTGAAAAGTTTCGGGAGCACGACGCGCTCCAGATAAAGTTTCGGGAGTGGGAAAAGATGCTCGACGAGATCGTAGATAGCTTTCGCGCGGAAGATTGAAGCGACGGAGACGCTGGAACGGGGCGATGGAGGCGGTGGAAGGGTGGGGAAAAAAAAGGAAGGAGAGCGAGCGAACGCGAGGCGCGGGTATCTATGATCAATGTGTTTGAAATCCAGTTCAAGATGGACGTGAACGGGGCGCGAAAGGGGTTAATCGAGGGATACGTAATACGTACGAAATCCATGCAAAGATTTCATACGCGGCGAAACCAGGCCGTCCGCGAGCTCATATATCCTCGCTGGATATGCTGTTAATGACTGCTCTGATATCCTAACCGGGCCGTTCTATTAAATGAGAGGATCTTATCACGCTGACTTGACCCGAATACGTTACCCAACTTGTCCGCTTCTATATTTCCCCCGTCGCGCACTCCTCCCCAAAACGATAAAAACATCGAGCATTCGTTGAATTATACCCCTTCAAGTTGCACTTCCATGGCCTTCTATGTACATTGTCTTATCCATTTCTTTTCATCGTTATGATTTATGGCAGTAAAAACGGCGGCGTGTATGTATAGCAGAAAAATGGAGCGTCGCTTTTGTAGTCCCTGCAGTATCCATTTTAATTAAGTAAATTAGGAGGTTTAGCCTGAATTAAGAGAAGCAGAAAAATGTCTGGGCGAGAATCTGCGTTCCTAGCCTACGAAGATTAAACGCAACTTGACTTGCTTTGCTTAATTTTCAACCATTTTTGTATATTCTAGACGTTTTTAAATCGTGCTAAAGCCGCGACTGTCCGTGTATCCCTGATACCCGGGTACCCAAGCGGATTTATTCGAATACATTTCCATGATCCGGGTGCATGGTTGACCGGAAAAAAATTCAGACATTCAAGATGGTCTTTTATTGCACTATAACAAAGGTACATTCTGGTCATTGTTAAATACATTAAACTATAAATGTGAACAATAATGTGAAATCGTAAAGAAAAGTGAATAGATCACGAAAAGGTTGACGACGTACATTATCACTTTGTGGTAAGGCTGGTGTAATTACCCCGCTATAAGAATTGAAAAATGAGCCGGACAATTATCCCAACTCTATCACAGATCTTTAAATGGTTGCTCGAAGAAGAAAATATTTCTGTTTCAGAGCCGATCACTGCCATTATCGGTGCTCCCGACCTCTTTGTCAATAAGGGCAGCACCATTAACTTAACATGCGTAGTGAAATACGCACCAGAACCGCCCACGATGACTTGGAGTCATAATTCTAACGTGAGTACTACTCATTCTGCTACGAATTAATCTTCTGCGATTTTATGTCGCGAGGTGACGAGTTTGAATTTGAAATAAATGATACAATGCACGCGCGGCATAATAATGCATGCTTCTTATAAATTTTCATCTGCATTCATTCCAGCACGCGTGTCAATAATAATATAGTGGCAATGCTTTATTAAACGAATATAAACCCTGCTTGTAATGTTAATTTGACATGTATGAATTCCATGAAATTTATGATGCAGAAATGAAATAGCCCATGAAAAGGTATTTGAAGTGGCTGTGTTCTGCATTTTCGATTTGAATTTCAACGAGCTTTGAAAATTTGCTCGCGAAAGATCTCGTAAGACGCGTATGATAAGGTGATAGTACGTATAATGCTCGGCTCGCGGTTAATGCCCTGGCTCCGGCTCGAGCTACGCCACGGTAAGTCGGGTATTCGCCGTTCATTTTACGTGCTCACGATGCTTCTTTGTGAGGGGGTCGGACTCAAAGGGAATACGCGTCCGGAGAGAACGTGAGCACACGCAGATATGTATATATGTACGTACCCATCTTTTTACCATTCTTCCCGCGAACCTTCAAGCAAAATGCTTTTTGTCTTCGTATGAAGGAATAGTATTACACGGTGGTAGGTAGCAACGTGAGAATTTGTTGGAAAGGAGCATGCATGCACGCGATCAAGAAGAGCCCGCATCTTACGAGAATATGAGAAGTCGGTGTAGCTTTGAGGAGATGATTGCGAGCGACCTCGGCTCTAACGAAACATATAGCTGTAATCGTAGAGCGGGTGGTTTCGCGATTTTCAGTCTGGCTTCCGTAACAGTAGTTTTATATTCCTTTCAATTATTTTTCAATATATTCTTGCATTGATTAAGAAGTCACTGGACAATTGCATAAAGACTGTGTCCAAATTGAAATACTCAAGACATGAAGTTTTATAGGTTCAATGAACTATTAGTATTACATTATTAATATGTCACGAGTGAGTGTACCAGCTTCGCGTAGCTTGAAAGACACCAAGGGGCGCAGCAGGTCTCACATCATTTGTCAGATTGCTCACGAAAACAAACAAAATGTTCAGCTGTGTTAGCTAATGTGTCATATTTCGTTAGTCACGAAAACTGAATTATGACCGAGTACATTCACTCGTGACGGGGACCATAAGGTTTATAAGAAGCATACATTAATTTACTATGCCTGAAATATAACATACAGGTATGAGATAAATCGAAATCTGTGTTCTTGATGTATCGGCTTGTCCTCGTAAGACGATCGATAATATTCTTGAGTTCATTCACGAACGACAAAATCATGGATTCCTTTTACGAGAGTCAGTTAAACGTTAATAGGTAAACGGTGGATAAAGTGTAGTCAGTTTTATCTTTCCGTTTTCAGATAATTAATTTCGACTCGCCGCGCGGCGGTGTCAGCTTAGTAACGGAGAAGGGCCCAGAAACAACCAGCCGTTTAATGATCCAGAAAGCGGTGCCGAACGACTCCGGTACCTATACCTGCCAGCCCAGCAACGCAAATCCCAGCACCATCAAGGTTCATGTTGTTAACGGTAAGTTGACCGAAATAT
>SHCU01000223.1:81590-99745 GCA_004307685.1 Ceratina australensis | reverse complement strand
GCTACGCCACGGTAAGTCGGGTATTCGCCGTTCATTTTACGTGCTCACGATGCTTCTTTGTGAGGGGGTCGGACTCAAAGGGAATACGCGTCCGGAGAGAACGTGAGCACACGCAGATATGTATATATGTACGTACCCATCTTTTTACCATTCTTCCCGCGAACCTTCAAGCAAAATGCTTTTTGTCTTCGTATGAAGGAATAGTATTACACGGTGGTAGGTAGCAACGTGAGAATCTGTTGGAAAGGAGCATGCATGCACGCGATCAAGAAGAGCCCGCATCTTACGAGAATATGAGAAGTCGGTGTAGCTTTGAGGAGATGATTGCGAGCGACCTCGGCTCTAACGAAACATATAGCTGTAATCGTAGAGCGGGTGGTTTCGCGATTTTCAGTCTGGCTTCCGTAACAGTAGTTTTATATTCCTTTCAATTATTTTTCAATATATTCTTGCATTGATTAAGAAGTCACTGGACAATTGCATAAAGACTGTGTCCAAATTGAAATACTCAAGACATGAAGTTTTATAGGTTCAATGAACTATTAGTATTACATTATTAATATGTCACGAGTGAGTGTACCAGCTTCGCGTAGCTTGAAAGACACCAAGGGGCGCAGCAGGTCTCACATCATTTGTCAGATTGCTCACGAAAACAAACAAAATGTTCAGCTGTGTTAGCTAATGTGTCATATTTCGTTAGTCACGAAAACTGAATTATGACCGAGTACATTCACTCGTGACGGGGACCATAAGGTTTATAAGAAGCATACATTAATTTACTATGCCTGAAATATAACATACAGGTATGAGATAAATCGAAATCTGTGTTCTTGATGTATCGGCTTGTCCTCGTAAGACGATCGATAATATTCTTGAGTTCATTCACGAACGACAAAATCATGGATTCCTTTTACGAGAGTCAGTTAAACGTTAATAGGTAAACGGTGGATAAAGTGTAGTCAGTTTTATCTTTCCGTTTTCAGATAATTAATTTCGACTCGCCGCGCGGCGGTGTCAGCTTAGTAACGGAGAAGGGCCCAGAAACAACCAGCCGTTTAATGATCCAGAAAGCGGTGCCGAACGACTCCGGTACCTATACCTGCCAGCCCAGCAACGCAAATCCCAGCACCATCAAGGTTCATGTTGTTAACGGTAAGTTGACCGAAATATTTCAAAGCCCGGTCTTCCTTCATCGTCCGATTGATTTCTCGCTAAATATTTCATAGCGCGACGTTCTTCCGCGAATACACGCCGCTCCGGTGTGCCCTAGAATCCACGCAGAAATCAATCCCCGCGACCGTTTTAACTCTGTCAATTTATTTCGCATCGAATACCGCTTATGTTCGGAAATTCCTCAAATATCTCTAATTTTATAACCGTTTGTATGATCATGACAATTTTTTGTCTCTTGGAACAAAATTATATATGGAATGACGATGGTACCAAAACGAAGTTTTCAATTTTTGTTGAAGACCTCAATAAAAAAGTTTACCCTTTTACCACTCGATAGGTATGCAAGTTACATAACGAAGAGTCATGTCGCAAAATAATTTCAGCACGTGTATTCGCCTTCGTTTCAATATACATTATTCATCTTTATTTTTGGGAACTAACGGGAATATAGAAAAGTTCAGTAATTGGGAAAATTGCCGGTTGAATTTTTAAGGGCACATAGATTCGACGATAATTCGAAATAAGTTAAGCCGAGTTTCCGTTATGTTATTTATCAACTTCAAGCGTTAATTGCTCGGTAGAATGGACCTTACCTGACGCAAATGCAGATCGATGCGACACGTCGCACACTGCGGTGATTTATCACCGTCATCATCCTGACTGATCCCCCGTTCGCGAAAACGTCTGTTCCCGTTCTTTCTCTCTAATTGTCGGAATCGCCGCCTGCCACCAGAATTTTTAACGAAACCCAATCGATCATTCCCCGCAATTGTTAACAAACGATACTTGATTAACGGTCGTTCCTCGCATGCGTGTAACTGGAGACAATGATCCTCTGGCGGTTTCGAATTATGTTCATTTTCCGCGTGGAAGACACGACTTGAAAATAGTAATGAATCGAACTGAAATTATCTTGTTACTAAATCTAATTAAAGTTAGTAACCCAAACACGTGAATGTAAAAATTGATAAGGCATGTCCGATACAAATGGAAAAATAATTTCTGTTTCAGAGGAACATCCGGCTGCGATGCACCATGGTGATGGTAGCTCGTCGTACGCCAAGATACTGCCGATGCATTTTATAATTTTAATAGTAGCTAACATAATATTTGTATAAGTGGACGGAAAAAGAAACGATAAGAGAGGGGGAGAGGGGAGGGATACCTGTCACGATGAATAAAAGGGGAAGTGAATCCGCATTTCGCCTAAGATCGTTAACGTTCTTTGGATAAACAAATATTTAAGCAGGGTAAAACCGACTATTACCTACAATTAACGTTAAATAAAAATTTCCGTGACCAAACAGTTTTCAAGTATCACAGCACGGCACAATAATCGGTAAGAGCGTAGTATTTTGTTAAGATAATATCATCATCATCAAGAACGAAATGAACTTACAACGTCGAACAAATTTATTGTATTATTTGTAAATAAATTTATTGTATGTACATATCAATAAAACGATTGTCTTTACCTTCCAGTTGTTTCCTTGTTTAACCTTGTTTAAAGGTGTCCCGATTCGACGAACATTTTACATTCATTTCCAAAATCGAATGTCCGGCAGTAATTTTTATGCGTAGAAATTTAAATTCAGACTGTTTGACGAAGTTAGAAATGACAACCGAGTGATTTTTATTTCATACTTTTATGCATTCAGATCTTAAGATTCAGATGTTTCTATAAAGTAGCAGTTATGGTCTCGTTGAGTGGAAATGTTATATAAGAAACATTTTATTCGAAAGTGCATTAAAGTTAAACTGAAGCTTTATTCTTGGCGCGCGCGTAAAACTTAACGTAGTATTTGCTTCGAGCACATCGAGCACGAGAGAGAGAAGGTTTTCAGAGGTAACATAGTGTCTCTCTTCAGCTTCAAAACGGCAAGGCAATTCGATCGATATCACTGATGGAAAAATTAACGAAAGAAGTGACACTATATAATAGCACTATTAATTGTCGATCACTTGCTTTCTTATCACACTAGAGTGTGAATCGCGGAGCTCGTAGAAATGTTCGACTACTTACCATATGAAAATTCATATTCATATATTCTACAGATATTATTTAATAATATTAACAAGCAATACGTGTTTCTTCTCAAGTATTTGTATAGTTCAGTGATCCACTTCGAGACGAGTACAACAAAAGAAGCAACGAGCTCAAGCGTTCTTGCGAGCCGCGACCCGCGATGTAACGAAATTCCTATCCGCGAGGAATAGAGATCACCGAGTTGAAAATAACGCCGCGATCGTCGAGGGAAACTCGTCGCACGAAAAAAGAGAGGATACCTCGGTTTTTTAACCGGTTGCCCGTTGAAAGCTGAACCGTGGATGCGCGTACATTCCCAAAACTGTTTCGATGTTCGACTTTCCGCGAAAAACTGGGTCGTTTCGACTTTAACGACTTTCGAGCTCTGCCGTTTACGAGTTTCCCAGGTCTCCCCCACCGCCCGGCAGCCCGTCCGTTCTCCTGAATCTGTATCCAGAGTTACGTCGTTTTATCTCGTACGCTTCGATTGATTAAATACGAAGAGTCGCCTTAATAAAAATCCGGGGACTCCTTGACAGGTCGATTCTAAAGGCCGAAACGCGGCCGGCACCAGCAGTAATTAAACCGTGGTTATTGTCTCCTTCACGAAAAAATTTATTTCAAAATCTGCTCCCCTTACGCATTCATTTCTAAATGAAACCTTCGAATCTAGACTTCTATTGTATATTTAAAATGATTCTCAAAAACGTGTTAAAAAAAAAGGTCACGTGCTAGTGCAGTCGTGTGATTAGCGGTCAACGTTCCATTGTTTTTGTTAGCTTCTAGAATTCGTTTTTATTTACTTCAGCTCCTAGGATCGTTCAATTACGAGTCTCGGAGTTAGTTTGCGGCCGTGCACCGGGCTGTGTTCAAGTAGTCGATAAAGTCGACTATTTTCGGCTCTCTCAACCGTGGGATCATCGGCGGAGCTGTCCATGCTCTATGCTGCTGCTGCTGCTGCTGCTGCTGCTGCTGCTGCTGCTGATGTTTGATCCAGCTATTACTGCCCTTCTTTTTCTTCTCCCGTTTTCGCGGATGTTCCTGCAGCGTTATCGACTTGCCGAACACGAACAGACACGGGCCGAGGTAAGGTCGGAAGTCGGGTATGTTTTGCTTGTAGACGAGGGTGAAGCCGCCAGTTTCCGCGGATGGGTTCAACGGCACGTCCATTACCACTGAAACAAATGGAGAATAAACGACCGATAACGATTCCTTTTCCTCGTCCCACTCCTAAATCCCCCCCTCCCGCTTGTCTTTTATTTTTTCTCCCATTTCGCTTCTCTTCCCTTATTTTCTTCTGTACTTCTTCATCGCCAGGTCGTACTCTGTCCCTCGCTCGAGAGCTACTTCCGTGTTTGGACTGTATGTATGCATTACGGCCGGCATACCAGACGGTTGTGCACAAGGATCGTTAAGGAATTACACAGCGTGAAAACGATCCTCTGCTTGCCGTATCATTTACCATTCCTTTTGTTCGCGGCAGGTATTGTTTGATCAAATTGAGACTGCTTATCGAGTATTTCAATGGTATCACTAGCATCGAATTTCGACGAGTCAAACGTATTGTGTGATTAAATTGCGAAGCGTGGATTAAGTATTAAACGAGCTGATTCGTATCCGGATCGGATGTGCAGTAAAACAGCAGTGGCGAAGTCAATTATCCCTTTTATTGTCAACGATGAAGCGGTCCACTCACGTGAATAACCTCGGGTGAAAATGTACGTGTGTGTGTGTTTATTTTCAAGGAAGGAAATTCTGGTAAAAACTCTTAACAGTCAGATCAATTTACCGTATGAATTAGTAAATGGAAATAGTTTTTATTGATATACCTCTTGGAAAATAGATTGTAAATATAAAAGGCTTTCGGCTTTCACGTGAATACCTTGAAATGTTTGATCAGAGTTAGATTTGTAGGAGATCAAAGCAAAAGTACATATAACAATTTTACGTTTCACCATTCTATATATCTGTGCTATTTTATCTATATCATACATACGAAAAAACTAGTTGCAGCTATTGAAGTGAAGAGCGTGATGTATCAATAATAATATCATGTTTCAAAAATGTGTAAAATGTTATAAGGAATTTAACTTCTCTTCAGAAGTATTATGAAAGAGCCTAATCAAATTGTATTAAATGCTTCCTATCCAAAAATTACAATACGGTATATGTGCTGATATTGGAAATGCCAGGACACCGATCATTGTGATAAATAAAGACTTCGGAGTTGAGTAACGTGTAACTTTTGCACTCGACGGTAAAATGGATAAATGATCGAGTACTCGTAAGGAAGTCTACGTTATAGACTACAGAATATACCCGGTCGTCCACGATCCCATACCTGAAAACTTCTCATCTGGTCTCTGACAACTTGTTTCTATCTACGTTCTCTACCAACTGCACTAGATGTCTACGGAAACACTGGACGCTCCTTTATTTTCTAAGTTAAGGGAGATGGGCAAAGTTTATGTACGAGAGCGGCACAAAGGGACGCGTCAAGCACACAAGCGGTCAAAGGGACACATTTTTTTTTATAGAAACGAACTTTTTTTATTATTTTATAAGATAGGATGTTCGAGTTAAACTTTTCAATTGGGACTGCGTACTTATTATTGATTGCATTATTTGAAAGAGCTTTCACGACTATTTCATTTATCTTTCATTATAACAAAAAGTTAAGGAAGGTAATACGAACCTTTGACTAGGCTCTCGAGAACGTTGGAATAAAGGCGTTTAGTAATTCTGGAGCTGGGCGGGTGCATTCGAGGATTCGTGTTGATCTCGATCAGCCAGACTGAGAGGTCGTCCATTACGACGAAGTCGGCACCGTACAACTCGAAGCTGCAACGTCTGCGATCCATGTGCTCCTGAGAAGCCAGCATCGTCAAGACTATCGCTTCGGACATTTTCGGGTAAATCTTGTCGTAATATGGTTCACCCTCCAGACCCGTTTGTCTAATACAACCGAACATTAATCGTTCGATATCTCCATAATTGTAAATAATTACCAATCAATTGAATCAACGAACCGTTTTTGCTTACATTCAGTTTAATCGTACATACATTAAATGAAATAAATTGATTATAAAATAAACTGAGTATAAATAAAATAAATTGTATTTAAATTAAGTAAATTAATAAAATAAATTAAAATGTTTCGATCGTAGAGATATTATAGAAAATCATGTTAAATATTATATCATACAATTGCCGTAGGTATTTTATTAAAGTGTTGAGAATTGACTTTTGCGAATAATTGTAAGACCGTTATCACTGGTGAAAGTCAGGGAGATATTCGAGCGACGGAGCTATCAATCTCCAAATCACTGAAGGTTATCGAGCGTAACGAATGAATAACCGAAACTTGTTCCACGGTGTTACGAATAAAACGCGGACTCTCGGTAGTCTGAGAGATTACTTTAAATATTCGTTCAGTTTCTCGCAGTCCCATCCTTGATCACGAATCGATTTTACGAGTTCCTCCGAATTACCGCGCTTCCGCCGCCGCCTCCTCTCCTCGTCGTACTTCTCCTGGATGGCGGTATTGCAGATATGGATCGCCTCGTGATAAGTTGAGAAAGTGTACGGTTTCGAGCTGAATCGAAGCAGACCTTCCCTGACAGGAAAATAATAAAGGGACGATCGGAGGAAATTCTTTTATGGTAACCTTCTTAAAGAAATTTCGAAAGAGATTTCCTCTTAGGAAAAATCTGTTTTGCAAAGTTTCATCAGCTGGTCTCGGTCAGTTTCATTCACCAGTTCTGTTTTCAAGCAATCGTTTCATAAAATAAACGAAGAATCTTTTTATGTCTCAAGGGGTTAAAGCAGTCACGTGACTCTTTTAACACACGAGAGGAAAAATTTATGGACAAGAAAAATAATATTTTCTTTTCACTTAGTTTAAAAGGAATGTAGAAATATATTACTTGAACACCCATATTGTCATCGGAAATGTGTTTGTAACCAGGTACCACTGCCTTATGTCGAACTTGGTGTCGTGGATCAATAAAGGACGTTCTGAAATGAAAATGAAAAATACTTATTGTTCTAATAGCCAATCGAAGTATCTTCACGTAACGCTGATGTTCACGTACCTATGTACTTTTGAACAATAAAATAATCTTTCGGCCTACTCTTTATCTTGCGAAATATATCTTTTAAATTATGGGATATACTAATCCCCGTACCGCAGCAGAGTTCGCTCGGTTTCAGGATCCAAATGTTCCTCATACCGTTCAAGTCGTACTGCGGGTCGACCTCTTTCAACTTTGCCAGCGTCGAAGTTGCAGCCTCGAAATATTTCTATGCAATAACATTATTTCATCTTTTAAAATCAGAATTAATAAATATCTTAAGGGAATAATTGTACAAACTGAAACAGGATGATGATGATAATAATAATATATTACATAGGAAAAAGAATAATGATCGTACTTGTAACTGCTCCCGACCCTTTTCGGAATTGCATTCGATTCCAGCTCCCTCGTGCACCACGGCGTTACAATCGTCCAAGAAGGAATTCCACTCCTCCTCGGTGAACTCGGGTACGAAGTCCTCGTCGATGTTCTGATGGGTCGCGCAGGCTGCGAATTCTTCGCACCGTTTTATGGCGAATTCCAGCCGACTCATCGGGATTGGACGGTGACCGTTGTCCGGCGGGTCCTGGTCGTCCTGCATTTTCTGAGCGAACCATTTCAACAAACCGGCCGCGGCGGTCAAACGGAAATCCTCGAGGAACGCTTTCGGTTCCCGGCTCAGATTGTAACTCCTCGGGAACAACACCGACGACACGTCCTTCTCGTAAAGCCAGTGTGCTTCCTCCAGTAAACGAGCCATTCCTAGCTACATTAGTTCCCACAGCGAATGCTTTACCGACTTGGCAACGAGATCACGTTTACCAGAAATAAGATAGTAGACGGAATGTACAAGGTGAGCCATTTAAAACAGGCCGCCGGGATAACCCGGTTAATTGTGACATCTTTTTAATTTTATTACGTACTGTAAAACGATTATTAATTTTGTAATTCAGAAAATGTAACAGCGAATTTAATGGAGTAAAAACAAGCTGCCATGTGATCCGTTTTGGTAATAGCAAAGTATTATTGTTATCTCCAGCATGACGCATAACTGCGAGTAATTAATAGGTAATATTCTTCTGTAGAAAATGTGAAAGTTTCATCGACCGGTCCATGAAAAACTGTACCATAATCTTATTTTACAAAATAAAGATAACTAAAATGTCCTCTATGCCTCTATTTATAAATTTTCTTCCCGTGAACTTGTAATGAAATTTTGATAGGGTTTCGTCGCCAGAGGGAATTTTAACGTGTAACTTTCCAAGGGATAGAAATCATAAACCAAAAAGATGGTAATAACCTTGGATGTGTAAACGGACGGTTTTTGGTATCTGTTGAGAATCGTGTTGCTGCTGAGACCGCGATGCCAGTCGACGAAGTCGTTTCGACAGTCCCATATGAAGTCCGGCGATTTGTGACGCAATAAAGCGAAAATTACCGCTTTCTCGTTTAAATTGCCATCCGGCTGGGTCAAGTCGCCCAACGATCTAGCTTCCAAGCTCGCCACGCTTCCTAAAAGTCCAATAAAGAATTTCGAAAGAAAATTAAAACTCCTCCGGTAACTTTTCCTCCCTTTTCCTTCCCTAGCTGTAAATTAAGTTCCGTAATAAACTAGATTTTTACGTTATTATTTTGCGTTAAGAAAGATTTTCCCTTTAAGCTTTACGCCGCTTGAAAAGGTTCAATGAAGATCTTCCTACAGGAATTTACAAGTCATTTGATACATTACTTTTTCCCTGATCGTAAATTAAATGCCTACAATGGACTACACTTTTACATGTTACGAACGTACAAATTAAGCCACCAGCGACTTCTCGTTTCTTACTCGAAGTTCTTCGGTATGGCCAATTTTTAATTAAAGAAAGTAAAAATGTAATGAAAAAAGATTTAATTAAGCAAGGAGGCTCGGAAACTAACCGTAAGGTAGTGTTCTCGTTTTCGTAGCTTCGTATTTCTGCACCCAGCCCCGTTTCTCTAGAGCTTCCTTCAATTTCGGCACCTCGCCGCGTATCAAAAATATTTTGTGCTTCTAAAAAGCATTATTAAATTACTTGAAAAGTGCCTTCAAATCTACAGTATCCATTTACCATTTGGTAGACGCTTTCGCTAATGTACCGTTAAGAACATATTCATTCGTGAATATAAAAAATTATCCGAAGGAATATAGAAAATATACGTATAACATATAAAAGTAGGAAAATATATCCGAGGCCATTCAATTAAAGAGAACTGTGCAAAAAGTAATAAACCATTTGTAGAAAAAGCAGCAAAAAGTTGGAGAAATGAGTATTCAGTTTTTCGTCACGTGATAAAAACGTTTGAATAAAATCTGACGGTACCTTGATGGCCCTGCCAACCTTCGCCTTGAGCTTTTGATAACGTTCCTTTCTGGCCCACTGCGCCTTGCAGCAGTCGTCGTCCTTGACGACGATGCTCCTGTAACTGTGTATGGTGTCGGTCTCGTGCTTGTCGAAGATCTCCCGCGGGCAGCAGGAACACGTGTCCATGTACGATTTCGGGAACGGGCCGCAGTCGAGCTGCGGCAGGCTGTTAACAACGCTGATCTCATTGTCGTCCGTGTCGGCTAGCGGCCACTTCGTGTTCATTTTCGTCCAGTCCGCCCGATTGTACGGATTCACCGGGCTCTCCCTCTTCTCCAGTCCGATCAAAGAAGTCAATTTGCTGTACGAGTGGCCGGCTTTATCCTCGGCGTCCGCCCTGGTCGATTCTTTCGGGCCGCTACTGTCCCTTGACCGATGAACGTGAAACGTTCTAATTTATTAAACACCGGATACAATTTCCAACATTTCCTGGTTTCCAACATTCGACTAATGGTAACGTTCTCCTTAAATCTAGCTTGATTTCACAGACTAATCGTCTGCGAATCATCGTCTTAATTAATCGTCAATGAAACGAATTGTTACAATTAAAATGAATGATATGCCGGGAGGCACGTACCTTAAATCAAGTGGTAAATCCATATTTTCGTCATGAACCGATCGAGTGTATTATTTTAGGTCAATTCCTACGTGAATCGTGAAAACAGGCTCGATTAATTGGAATAATTGTTTCGTTTTAAGAACGGAATTTAAATCAGAGTGAACGACGTTATTTAGAAATGTATTTTTACGTCGAACGGTCGCCGGATGAAGTAAAACGGGCTAAATCGATCTTGTTTAACCCGGCTACCTTATTGTCCGGCGGGCTTGATCGCCCGACTAATTAACCTTTTATGCAATGAACTTCGGTGAAACTGGTTTCTACCCTTATTAAAAGCACCGCATTAATTCAACACCGACTTTACGTATCGCTCCCTTATTTGATTCATGAAGGAAACTCGCGACTTAATTGCTGTAAAGAAATTCCGTCGTCCTCGAAATAATTTATATCATTCTCGCCCGAGTAACGGTTGAAACACTGGTAGTATCGTAACGCTATTTTAATTACTTCTCATATTAGAGGCTTCCCGGTTTGAGCCGTGTATCAACATTGCAGTTACACACTGATACGTGTTATTTTATGAAATGCCTCGTGGATATTGCATCTAAATTATTATTATCATTATTATATCAGCCGTTGAACCATTGTAATTAATGCGTCTACTGTGATACTGCTGATGACTGATGCGGATAAATTATTAAGTTCACGAAATTTGATTAACGGAGAGACCATCATAAAACGACATTAGTTTGCACCTTGACTTTCTACTGCATATATTATCAGTATAAATTCAAATGTCATGAATAGACATTAAGCGCGCTTGTATATACAATTATGGGTTCTCGTATAATCGCCACGTGTTTATTACAATGCTGATTGAAATGTCCGTACACGTGTCCGATCGTTGTACAAACGCGGAATCGATTTGAAAATTAAATACGTATAATTGCGATATGTGGTAACGGTATACGTTTAAATTAAAACGGAAGATAGAATTCGAAATTCGAATTAAAAACGGCGAGGAAATTTTTCACTGTACGCGATAGAAGCCAGTTTTATGAGAGGGAAACGCGTGCCTAGCGGGTGCATTAAGATTGTCAACACGGAAGAGAATAACGTAACAGCGCGTAGATGAAACCGTATACATCACTCGGCGTTATACTTGCCATATTTATTTCTACTTGTCGGAACCGTGACGAACAATTTCGTGGGTATAAACTTCATTTCATCGTTTCGGAGAACGACGGCATCTATCTTCGTTTCTACCGTGGGGGGGAAAAATGGCTGGGCTTGGCTGGTAGCTTGAGGTTGCACCTCGCGAGAAATTACTCTGCGCATAAGTTTTTACGATTCACGGTGTTATTCTTATTATCCCCAACGTTTCGTCGATTCGCAACGTGCTCGCACGAACGTTCCCGCATCGAGGCCACCTCTTACATTAAACTCGTGAAGTCCCCCGGGGTTTGGAGCTGCCGAACGTACGTACGTATTGTATGGTTTAACCCCAAAATTTATTTCATGGTTCTTCTATTCCGAACGTTTGTGGATTTCGTCTGTCTATGGATTTTTGTTAATGTGTCAACTATCGGACATGTTGCTTTTGTCCGATCTTCTACTTTTTTCCCCATCCGTTACGCGCATTGATCTATATCAATGTTCCCGAAACTCTCGACGTCTGGGCACCCCCCGTAAAACAAAATTGCATGTAGTTTAATAACAATCAAAATATATTTATTTATTTCTTTTTTAGTACGTGAATAAAATGACAATAAATCCCAAATGCATTCTGAATAAAAATAAAAAAGATTTGGAAATTGAAATCAGAGGAGGCGCAAAGGTTAGGATACTAAATTCTAGATTTCATTGCGCACTCTATAATGAATGACTTCACTCGGTTTCTCAATAATATTTTCCTTCTAACGACAGTGTTCTTATGAATTATTCTATTTCTCTGACAGGCTTTAATATCCATTTACGATGAAGAACTAATGCAATAAGTATATGTATATAATAATAATTTTATTCGAGCCTTAGCTTTATCTCTATTATAATTTTATTCTTCCCTCGCTTCTATTACGCTAGCAATAAGCTTAAATTAAATTATTCTAGGCTACGATTAGGAAGAGCATTCGGAACAACAATTTCCTTTTGCAATAGCTAGATGGGACTTCGCACCCTAGTTAGATATAGGGCATAATGATTGATACAAATTTGTGTAAGTCTAGGTGCTTTCCCCGCCTTAACACGTATATGAACGTCATAGTGTTTATAACTCACCGACCTGTAACTTCATGAATCACGGGATGAAGCCGGGTGAGAGCGAGAAGGAGCGAAAGAATAAAAAAACGTGGATGACGCATAGGCAACGGACGCGCAAACCTGTGCCGATGTTGAAATATGCTCGCATGCAAATACATATGTTTATTCCTAGGGGCGTAAAACGCGTATAGGTGAAAACGATATCCACACCGATGACCCATCGATACGATAAAATATTTCGTATACATCGATTCGTGTTCCTGTTGCAAAATTCAGCCTCGCTCTCGTATTGTCAATACATTCCGCCACGCTGCGACAACCTGCGAAATACCTTTTATCCTGTCCACGTATTAACAACACTGTATGTACATTATCTCACTTTATTAGTTTTATCGTTTTATTTTACCGAGAGTTCGGCTTTGTGTTTCATGACACGTTTGGTCATTTATCTTCTTTCAGTAACAATATTTATTATTACTATTTAAATCTATCACGTCCGAAGTTGTATTAAATAAATGACTATTAAAAAGATAGACTCTATATAATATATATCTTCTTCTAAAACAATGTACTGTATTTGACAACCAACAAATCTTCTAATATGGGCGAAAATTATAGATCCGTAAATCCAAATCAAGAAAAGAACATTAACAACAAATATTTAAAAGGTGTAGTAGATTATTCGTGGTAAAATATCACTCCATTTCTTTAAGTCTATAACTTTTTTAGTGACATATATATAGTATATATATGCAAACTATCAAGGTAATTACAAGTGATGATACCGTACATTTTCAATCGTACTGCTAATGCCATCCCACTGCTATCCATGATTTGTGGTTTACCCCGTATAGAGATAATAATTGTATATTAGAGACGTTAATTATATTGTATATAAATATATTGTGAACTATGTACTACCTGCTACTACTATCCTTGTCAAAACCGAAAGGTATAAAGTAAACGGTTACTACCTACTGCTATTCTTTGTGGAAAAACTGAATCGTCATCCGTGTTTGTACGCGATGGACCATGGAGATAATGAAAATTTATTATCGCATAATGGAAGGGTAATAAAAATATCTGTATGTCCGTTGACGGAACAAGACCCGTAAACGACGTGCCGGTGTTATCCTTAGCGCATGAAAAATTAAACGAGGACACGAGAAACCTTTTTACGTGTACGTGTTGCGCATATTTCTCATTCCGACGCGATAAAATTTATCCGTTTATCTAACACGTCGTTCTCGATCATATTAAAATCCGACCGAATCCAATATCAAATCATTTTACGGTTCGCGTATCCTTTACAGATATGAAAATTTCTGGCGAGGAAAAATTTTAAGCGTTGAAACACGTCCATATCGCTCGCGCTAGCGCTTCCCTTTAACACGAAAAATATTACCGTCGCCCGCGTTAATAGGAAACGCAATTTGCGGCGGTGAAATCCTCGTCGAAATATTATAAAACACGCCGGTACCAAATTTTCGCCAATTTGCCGTTTCTCTTGTTTGTAATTGACTAACTGTTACCGTTTGAAAATCGAATGACCGTTTAATTTTTATCGGTGACGAGCATTTCGACTATCAATAAAATTAATCAGATATTGTATTAATTGATTTTCTTAGCCTAACATTACGACCCTTTAAAATAGTACCAATACAAAATAAGAGTAATACATTTTTAATTTCCAAACAATCGTTGGAACTACTCGGAAATTGATAACGTTGCTAATTGATAAAGGATATAATTAGAAGAGGATATGCTAGGCAGTAAAGTGCTATAAGTGTAGCTAGCTATAAGTGAAGCTAAAGTGTAATAGATAGAAAATGATTAGGATAGAAGAGATAATAAAATACTTGGAAACGAAAAAAATAGAAAAAGACTGAGTGATAACACCAAGATTTAGAAGCGGAAGTAATTTACCAAAAATTTCTATAGAATTCAAGTTTACTCGTATATTTATTTTTGGCATGAGAGACTAAGAATTATGTAACGGAATTTTAAAAAATGAAAGAACCTCCTTAATGCTGAGCCGTGCCTTTAAATGAAATGTTCGTGCAGGAAACCAACGTTAATACAATGAAGAGAATAAAATCCATTTGCTTGGTAATATCTCCGGAAAATAGAGGATTGTGTAAAATTGCGTGATTTGGGGAGAAATGAAATGTTACATGTTGCTGTACATAGCTTATCGCAGGGAGTGAGAATCACGTGGTGGATATAAAAAAAAAAGCGAAATAACTTCCTCGGTACTGGGCTGTGCTTTTAACTGAAATACTCTTCCAGGAAACCAATGTTAATGTAATGATGAGACCGAATTCCATTTAGTAATACCTCACGCGAGCATGCCGCATTAACGAGACACGTACGCACGCATGTCGTGCAATGATATTTGGAAATCCGTAATATTTAATCGTAGGAACGGCTGGCGGCCTGGATGAGAATCGTTTCCGCGAGAACGTGAGTTCGATCCGAAAGCACGGCCGCGCGGGCAAATCGGTTAACTAGCTAAGTAACCGCGCCCACTGCCGCTCTCTAATCACCAAAGGCAGCCGGAGAGACGCTTTTAAACTTTCCGTCCACAATTTCGTCCTCGCTCGCGTACACAGAAACCCCTATTAGACCTTCCATTATTCTAATTATGGAGGAGACCATCTCTGAAATATATTGATTAAAGTTAAGAAGGTTAAGTGGGTCCCGGGCCAAGAATCCAACTCGCTCGTCCCACTCTGCGATTCAGTTCTTTCGTTCGCAATTAAGTTTTCACCCGCCCCGTTCCCGACCTCGCTCCTCTATCAACCATTGTTTATAATTACCGGGAAGCAGATATCGGTATAATTAGGAATAACAGTAGTAATCATTTATTTCATGTCTGTAGGTCTTGAAAGGAATGACATTACACTAGAATGACGTTTACACTATATTTATATGCACTCTATGCAGAATTCTTTTATAAGTACAATTATTCTTTCTATATAATATTAGGACGTTTGATATATATATATATAATCGTCACGCGTTTCCGTGTCAGTTTTTTCCTTTCCTGTTGCTTTCTTCTTAATTGGCTGAACCTCTCATCCATTTCGTTCCGTCCTGTTATCCTCCAAATCGATATTTGTGCTTCAACCGTTAATCCTACACAGTTATAAGCTTCGTGTTCCAGCGCTTTCTAGCCCGTTTTGACACACGTTTTCTTGTCCGTTCTTTCAATATCTACTCATGTGTTCATTTCCGCCTCTTAATTTACTCATCATCTCCTGGCCCGTCCCTTTGAATTTCGTTTTTACATTTTCCGGTCTCTGCCCCTTCTAATTGTTTTGTATCTTGACTTGTATCTGCTGTCTCTTATTCTTTTGTATCTGGATATTCAAATCCTCCTATGCTGCTAATTTGTTCTTCTCCCATTCTGATTGTGATATCTCTCTTTTATTTCCTCCCATTTCAATTTCACCCTTCTTCTATCGTTTCTGTTGATTTCTTTGTAAATTTATTTATTATCTTGTTTATCGAGCATGTTCTTCATATTTTATTACTCTCGTTCCCACTTTTATTCTGGTTTCTTTAATGTCACCTCTTTTAATGTAACTTCCAATGTAGCTTATGCACTGGTGTATTGACATCTAAGCCTAATGTCCACTTCACATATTTTTTCAGTCTCTCCTTCTCTCTCCATCTCGCTTCCTTTCTTTCTCACTCTCTTCACAATTCCAGATTTCCGCTCGGCAGTAAGACACTTTTAAATAGACATAGACTATTGAAACAATGGGCTCCGCCCTCCCGACGCTTATTGTTTATGCAAATGAAATTATTTGAATACCCGACCGCCTGTCCCATTCTTCGTCCGACAAACATTGAGTACATTCAATGGAGCAATGTAAAACGTCTATTTCGCATAATGAATCTCGGACAATGAAATCACTCGAACAATGTGAACTCCGAAAACTTCATTTCCGTTTATACTCGCGTTTCCGTGTGTTAAAAACGAAAAAAAAATGGAAATAAAATATCCACAGTGGGGAAAATGCTCGGCTTATATTTCGTCGGAGACGCCTTTCAGCTATCAATGAAACGAAATATGCAATCGAACACGCAGTGAATTTTATTCAACTGGTAAATCATTTTATTGTTTAGTGGTTTATCAGAGTATTTTGTGGTTTATTTTTATATTTTCGCAGGAATTTTTGGCCCATCAAGAATTTTTATGAGAATGCTTCACTCATAAATGGATGCAATCGATTCATTCGGTTGATTTACTGTATTCTCTGTACTTATTGTCAAACGATGATTCTTTAATTCTCGAATGCACGTAAACGACCATCGAAAATTTGTAGAATGCGACGTGGAATTGTTATCTGGATGCGAAAGTTTTGAAACGCGTCATGTTTCCAAGGCAACAAGGACTTAACCGTGAAGTGGAACTTCGTAACTTGTTCCTTCGTCGAAAATCATCGTGTAAGATCTACAAACACCGGGAAATGCAAGCGCAAAGATGCTCCAACGTTCTCGAACTAGATTAACGGAGTAATAAGATTTATACAACTGCGACTCCATCTCCTTACGACGCGGCTTGTACGTATCGCGAGGAGCTCTTATCTCGTCAGCCCCGGGTAGACGGAGCGATTTTACATAATGCGAAATACGGTTTTTCTTGTAAAACGTTGTTAACTGCATTGGCCTGATGAATTTACGCGAGACGCGTTCGCGTCGCGTCGCGTAGTGGCTGTTTACCATTTTACACGCTATGATAAATCGTCGGACCGCTTCAGGCTCCTCAGCTATGAGGAACCAGTTTACAAAGTAAACTTCCTTCGCGAACTTTCATGCTTGTTTCTTGTTCGTGAATATATAGATGATTCGGTAACAACCTTTCGAACGTAGACTAAATGCGTGCACGTCCATATTCGTATTTCATCTATCCTTTCGCAAACGATATGAAAAGCATTGTACCTAATTTAATGTACAATTAACAGAAAAACTCGACATTCTTTATATGTATCCTAAATTTTATATACGTACGTGATTTGATACAACCATATAGAAAATAATCTGAAAAGTGCATGTTAAACAATTCTATGAGTCTTACATATCTATGACTAATTTTCTTAAAAATTTTTCTGATAAAGAAATCTGTAATACCTCATTTTTCTCATAGTCATATGAATGTTGTTCACTTTCATGGATACACGTTACTTTTAAGGATTGAACTTTGTATGAACTCCTCTCGATATCGACGGATTTTGATACGTTCAGCATATAGTGATCTCATAAAAAGGGTCCAAATGGGTTGATTACATTTTTATCGCAAGTCTGGATAAAAAAGCTGAAAAACGTGAATTTCACATTTTCTCTCACGATTTTTACAAACCTCAATTTTTTCATAATCTTCTCTACATATCATTTATTAAATTAATCTACTTGACTGTTAAAAAAAAAATCGTTTACTCCGATTTTAAAAATGTGATTTAATTTTAAATATCACGTGTTCAGTTTTGCTCTTAACTGTATAAGCTCCTGTAATACTTCGCTTAGTTTCCTATTTTCTAAAGAACACTTTAATCTCACCGAACCTTCCATATAACTCTAACACAATGGGGATATAATTGGATATTTTAACATCGGAAACAATTTCTTATTTCATATCTTTTTTTAAGAGTTTTTTTAAGAGTGTAACAACTACT